>JARHVA010010314.1:0-188081 GCA_037957365.1 Torreya grandis | reverse complement strand
TCCCCTTAAAAATAATTAGCTATCCCTTAGTATGGGACCCCACTATAATACCTCATGGCATGGATTTTGTGAATTTTAAATTAGTCATATCACACATGTGAAAGACTTTTCTAAATGAATCATAAAAATGAGCATGAATGCACTTGAGGGCACCCTAGGCCTACTTGTATTGGGCATCATAAAAGTGAACTCTGTTACCCAGGATCCTTGTGGTGATTTGTGTTACAATGTATAATATTGATATATTTATGATAGATGTGTGATAGTTGGAACTAAGTAACCAATGAAAAGTTGATACGTATTTGTTTATTGGTGCATGAATAGGTTTAAAATTCTCTATGACATCATGTTTATAGGACTTTAGTGTTTTTTATTTTTACCTCATATGAAGAGTCCATGAGAGGGATTTTTGATTTTATATAATAAGAGTGACCCCTTTTGGGATATATATATCACTCATCTAATGTTTATGTGAATCAACCCTAACCCCTATGTTTTCCATGTGATCACACCCTTTATTTCCTTCCCTATACATGTGGTAAATAGTGAATCCTTTGCATGTGAGGAGGAGAGTATGAAATTAATGAATCCTTAAATAATACCTAACATCAGGATTTGTCCTTCATGGCATGGATTTTTAGAATTACAAATTAGTAATATCACATGCATGAGAGGGGTTTTTCATTTTGTATAATAAGAGTGATCCCTTTTAGTAGATCCACATCACTCATATAATTTTTATACGAATCACCCTTGACCCTTATGTTCACCATATGATTAGTCCCTTTATTTCCTTCTTTGTATATGTGGGAGATAATGAATCCTTTAAATGTGAGGAGGTGATAGTGAATACTTTGAATGTAAATTAATTCAATTTTGTTGGAATGATTGTGTGGATAGAACCTTTAGTCTAAAAGTAGACCTTACTAAAGGTTCAATAAGAATTCAGTAGTAGCATGATATATCTAAAATTTCTTCATTGTTTTGATGTAAATTGCTTTGTATTTTGCCAATTTACTACCCAAACTCTAAGTAAATAAGTGATTATTTATAGTTAGCATTAATTTAAAGTTATTCATGTTAAAAAAAATCAAAAAGGGAAGTAGGGTAGAGTAGAAAATAAGGTTAACCTTGCAACAACAAAGGACTAACATATTTCCTTTAGCTCTTCCTGATAATAATGCAAATAAAGATAACATTCATGAGATCCTAGTGCTAGACTCAAAATATCATAAATGTGGTGAGGATTATAGGTTAAATATAATGCATATATCTAAAAAGTATTCTTCAAAATAATTACCTACAACAAATTAATTTTAAACATATTTATTTTTAGGGTAGAAATAAACAAAGCACACATAGACAAACTATATTAGCATAACAAGAAGCATAAACTAACATGATGCATTGAAGACACTATTATCAGAATTAAGCATTATAAAAATGAAATCATATGTCATTAGAAAAGCTTAAGAAACAATAAAATATGAAAGTAATGAAATAGTGAACCAATTTCAGGAATTCTTCTCTCTATTTGCATTAATTTCACAAAAGTTTTGTTCTAATTATAATTAAAGGGGATAACCCCTATATATAGGCCTTGTTCATGTCTAAGGCGATTATATTTTCTATAATAGAACCAAATACATGACATCTATTAGTAGAAAAAGTCCATCATGTCCTAAAAACTAAAGAATATTCCATATCAAGCATGGGAGTTTTTTATAATATATTAAGGGGAATTAAAACATGATATTCATCAAAAGAAAGCATGACAAGTGGCTATCTCACTTCAAAGGTGCTAGGCTAAGATCCTTCTAGTGTGAATGATGATTAATCTCTCATTTTATAGTGTAGTTATTGGAAGACCTTAGGGCTTAATTTAGTCCAGTTGGAATGATTATGTGGCCACCACCTTTAACCTGCAAGGAGGATCTACTATAGGGACAATACAAACTTAGTAGTGACATAATATATGTAAAATTTCTTTGTATTATTATGATGTAAAATTGATTTCTTATTTTTAAAATATATGCCCAAACTTTAAATGAACAGGTGTATATCTATAGTGAGCATTAATCTAGAGTGATTCATGTTAAAATAATTCAAAAAGGAAAGCAAGGTAGAGTAGAAAAGAAAGTTTTCTTTTGAACAACAAAGACTAATAGATCTCTATTTGTTCCTTTTGACTATAGTGCAAATAAAACTACCATATATGGGATCCTAGTGCTAGACTCAAAATATCATAAATTTAGTAGAGGATTCGAGGGTAGATATAATGCATATATCTAGAAAGTATGCTATAAAATAAACTACCTACAATAAATTATTTTAAGTACATCCATTAGTAGAATATAAAGAAAATAGAGCATACAAAATAGACTTTGTTATAATAGATAAAAGCACAAACTAACAAGATAAATTCTAAGAACTACTATCAGATTCAACCATTGAAGAAATGAAATCATGTGTTATTAACAAAGCTTTAGAAATAAGGAACATATGAAAATAATGAAATAGTGAGAAAATTATATAAATTATTCTTTCTATTTACATTAGTTCCACAAAATTCAATTATGAGGTATAATTAAGGGGGATGGACCCTATATATAGGTATTTGAATGCCTAATATAGGTTAAAATAGAACCAGATATATGACACCTATCATTGGAAAAGGTCCCTACTATCCTAAAACTTAGAGAATATTTTCTACAAACCTAGATTGAAGCAACATTTGGTGGAATTAAGTCCACACATGGGAGTACCTCTAGGTTGGATGTAGCCTTGTGTAATCCTACAAACTTGAGTGCTAGGATATCCACCCTATCTTCTACATCACTGGAACCTTCCTCTTTATCACTATCTTTGTCTAAAGTCTTTTTCACATGGTATAATAGATCATTATAATGGTTATCTTTAGTGGCTAGTGCAAAATAGGAATTGAGTAACCTTATATAAATGGTGTTTTCTATTTATGTATATCTAGTGCTTATATATTTATATATATATATATATATTTATTTATTTATTTATATATGTGCGTGTAATGTGTGTGTGTGTGTAAATGTGTGTGTACAAATTGGGCATAAATTGGAAAAATACAAATGCAATTCTACATCAATAAAATACAAAGAAATTTCAAATAGATTATGTCACTACTGAGTTCAAATAATGTAACCTATAGTAGGGTCTACTTATAGACTAAACTGTGGTGGCCACTAGGTAATCAATGCAACAAAACTGAATTAAGCCTTAGTGTCTGTCTAGTAACTACACTATAAACTAAGAAATATTATTATGTTGTTTCAATTATATCCTTGACATAGATATAGATCACCATATTTACCACCTTATATGTGTGTGTGTGTGTGTGCGTGTGTAACCTTGTATATATGGTGTTTTTTATTTGTGTATATATGGTCCTTATATATTTTAACCATTCATGTAATAAACGATGCTTATTAGTAAATAGAAACATACATATATATATACATATATATATGTATGTAAATATGTATGTATGTATTTCTGTCTCTATATATATATATACATATATATGATTATATATATACATATGATATGGGGATTATGTCACTACTGAGTTCCTAATGTCCCTATAGTATGGTCTACTTATAGACTAAACTTGGTGGCCACATAATCATCCAACAAAACTGAATTAAGCCTTAGTGTATTCTAGTAACTACACTATAAACTAAGAAATATTATTATGTTGTTTCTCATTATATCCTTGACATAGATATAGATCACCATATTTACCACCTTATATGTGTGTGTGTGTGTGTGTGTAACCTTGTATATATGGTGTTTTTTATTTGTGTATATATGGTCCTTATATATTCTTTTATTTATGTATAATACGATGCTTATATATATAGACACATCATATATGGCATATATATATAGATATATATATATATATATATGTATATATGTATGTGTGTGTGTGTGTGTAACCTTGTATATATGGTGTTTTTTATTTGTGTATATATGGTCCTTATATATTTTTTATTGTATGTATATACGATGCTTATATATATAGACACACACACACATACACACACATACACACAAACACACACACACACACACACACACACACACACACACACACACATACATATATATAGGTTATTTATTATATAAGGTGATAAATATGGTGATGTATATTTGTGTCAAGGATATAATATAAACAAAAGAATAATATTTCTCAGTTTATAGTGTAGGTACTGGAAGACCCTAGGGCTTAATTTAGTTTTTTAGAATGATTATGTGGTCACCACCTTTAGTCTGTAAGTAGACCCTACTGTAAGGACAACAAGAACTCAATAGTGACACAATCTATCTAAAATTTCTTTATATTTTTATGATGTAGAATTGTCTTTGTATTTTTCCAATTTATGCCCAAACTTTAAACAAATAAAGTGGATATTTATAATGAACTTTGATCTAAGGTGATTCATGTTTAAAAAAAGTTCAAAAAGGAAGTATGGTAGATTAGAAAAGAAAGTTTTCTTCATAACAAAAAAGACCAATAGATATCCTTTAGTTTATTCTGACAATAATGCAAATAAAACTAACATTCATGACATCTAGTGCTAAACTCATAATATCACAAATGCAATGGGGATTATTGGGTGAATATAATTCATATATCTAAATTGTATGCTTTTAAAATGGCTACCTACAATAAATTATTTTAAGCACATTTGTTAGTAGAATAGAAAGAAAATAGAGCATACATAATAGACTTTATTAGCATAGCTAAAAGCACAAACTAACAAGATACATTAGAAACACTATTATCAGATTTAACCATTGAAAGAAATGAAATCATGCATTATTATCAAAGCTTTGAGAAACAAGAACATATGAAAATAATGAAAACAACAAGTGAATTATGGAAATTCTTATTTCTCTTTGCATTAATCTCACAAAATTCTATTCTAAAGTATGATAAAAGGGAAAACCCCTATATATAAGCCCTCTAATGCCTAATATGATTAGAAAATAACTGCATATATGACACCTATTAGTAGATAAGGTCCTAATGTCCTAAAGCTATGGAGAATATTCCCTATTCAAATAGGGGAATATTTTACAATGCAATTGAAGGGAATTATGACATGATTCTTATCAAGAGAAATCCCAATAGATGGCTATATTGTTCTTAAAGTGATATGGGTTGATATCCTATTTGGTGTGGTTGATGACAAAGCTCCTAGCGTATAATAAGATGGATGTGAACCCATATTAGGTGAGGAAGAAGTGCTTGTGCTAGTTGAGGTAGAAGATATCCCAAGAGGGACCAAGGAGGTAGAGGATCTCCTATGGTGATGGTTTGTGGCTCATTAGTCTACTTGTTTCTTAGATTTTATTTGCCCTATCCATGCTTAACTCTAGTTTTTTTATGGAGATATTATGTGGTTATCAACCTTTAGTTTGTACAAGCAGACCCTATTGTAAGGACAACAAGAATTTTAGTGATGACACAATTTACCTAAATTTCTTTGTGCTGTTATGATATAAAAATTGCTTTGTATTTTGCCAATATTAGCCCAAAATTTAAATAGATAAATGGATATTTATAGTGAGCATTAATCTAAAGTGATTCATGTTAAAAATATTCAGAAGAGGAAGCAAGGTAAATTAGAAAAAGAAGATTTCTTTGACAACAACAAAGACCAATAGATATCCTTTAATTCCTATTATGACAAAAATGCAAATAAAACTAACATCTATGAGATCTTAGTGCCAGACTTATAATATCATAAGTGCAATGAAGATTATAGGGTAAATATAATACATATATCTAAATAATATGCTTTTAATAGGCTACCTATAGCAATAAATTGTTTTAAACACATTTACTAGTAAAATAGGAGGAAAATAGAACATACATAGTATATTTTGCTAGCATAGATAAATACAAAAACTAACAAGATGAATTTGAAATACTACTGCCATATTTAATCATTGGATAAATGAAATCATATATTATTAGCAAAGCTTGAGAAACAAAAACACATGAAGATAATGAAAACAACATGAGAAAATTGTATGAACTTTCTTTATCTTTTCATTAATCTCAAAAAATTATATTTTAAAGCACAATAAAGGGGGATAACCCTTATATATAGGATTTTGAATGCCTTAGATAGTTACAAAAGAATTAGATATACAAACCTATCAATAGACAATGCCCCAAATGTCTTAAAGACAAAGAATATTCACTATTTAAATAGGGGAATATTTTACAATGTAATTAAAGGGAATTAGGAAATGATTCTTATCAAAAGAAATAATAATAGATGGGTATCTCACTCTTAAAGAGTTAGGATGAGATTTCATTGGTGTAGTCGATGATGAAGCTTCTACTATAGAATAAGATGGATGTGAACCAATAGTAGTTGAAGGAGTAAGAGTGCTAGCTAAGGAGGAAGATATCCCAAGAGTGGATGAGGAGGTAGAGGCTCCTATGATATATTTTTTTTGGCCTTCGATTTTCCCTCTCCATGTTTTAGATCATCTCTTATAATCATTGTTGATCACTTTTAGATCAATGATAGGCTCCTTTAGTAGCTTGACTATGATTCCTACCACTACATCATGTTTTATTAGGAGTGTTACTATAGATTCATTAATTTATATAACCTTCTCTATTATTTGATTGGTAAAGGCTACCAGATCTACCATCTTTAGCTTAAAAATTACTCCTCTAGACATGGCCTACTTTATGAAGTTTACAATAAAATTCTATAGTTGGGCCCTGAAGGCATCCTTGTTAACAATAAAACCATCTTTATTGGCAAGGTGAGTGATCTTAGCATCCTTCATAAAAGTGATGACCCTATCACCCTATTGGGTAAGATAATAGCTTAGGGATCTCATATCATCAATCAATTAGTTCAGTGCCTTCTTTCTACCAATTACATAGGATTGAGCAATGCTCAAATCCTCCAAGGGGATAAAATTTAAGTCCTCAAAATTATTCATCCTGATCAACTTCACCAATTTGATTATATTACTATAATTTACCACATATGTAGCTTCATCCTTCATAATCCTATTGTATATTTCATCCCCGTTTACCTTGTATTGGACCAAGGTGTTCAACATGTCAAACATTTCTCCCATAACCCATTTTACCTTTGTTATGGTTTATTTCTGGTAATGTGTCTTTGTGTTTCTACTCCAAGTTAGATACTTTATATTTTAATCCTTTTACTAATTTAGTAGCCACCTCCATAGTTACTTGGAGAACTAAGAGGGGGTCCTCCTCATATTGTTGTTATTGGCCTAGGCTAGCTCTTTTCATCTTAGTCAGCCCAAACAAAGTCTCCTCTGACTCATACATAATTAGTTGGTCTAGATGGGTAACCTTCCTCTTGGTCAACCTCTTCATGCTCCATACTCCTTGTCAAACTTCATCATGACTTATGGAGGTTTATTATGACCAAATCTATGTTTTATATTGTAGTTAGTTGCATTTGTCTTATCCATGATTTTTCCAAAGAGTCACTTAGAGGATAAGTAGATGGGATCAATTATTAGGCTAGAGTTAGTCCTTAGAAATCATAAGTCTAGGAGATATCTGTGTATGTGACCAATACAAATGTAGAGATAGGGGATGAATAATAAATAGTGATAGATAAACTAACTAGTATGAATAGGGGAAGTTGGGGAATGATGATATTGGGCCTCTTATTAGATAGTTAGGGACCTAGTCTAGGCATAACTAGGGGAAAATTGGCCATTATTAAGACCCTAAAAGTGTAGGATATTAAAAAAGGGTTGACGATGGGAAATGGAATGGTCATAGGCCTAATTACAAGTCTGGTGAAAGGTTTATAGGGTAAGAGGTTGACATAGTCTAGAGTTGGGGGATCACCAAATATGTTTAGGGGTTGTTTATAGAGGAAATAAGGAGGTAAACAAACACACTCCTCTCTTGATATACTTGGCCCTTCTACGGTAGGAGGGAGGGGAGGAAATGTTGATGAAGAAATTATTGGTGCTAGAGTAGATGTGACTTTTACCTCCACTAAAGGTGTTACCTTCATTTAGATATCACTTTGCATTTGGGATGAGCTACTAGATGGGGATTATAAGGTAGAATCCTACTTAATTTGTTTCCATGCACTGACTCCTTCCTTATCCAAAGTGGGATACAATTCCTAAAGTATTATGTAACTAAGTTGTGGGTTAATTTGCCTTTCACATTCATCACTAGCAGTATGGACTAGAGATGCTAATGCTCCTACTTGAGTATCCTAGTGTTTTAAAACCTAGAAAAACCCTACATCATCTAGCCTTCTTTTCACCTATGGGATATTATCATACTTCAATATTTTCTTCACCTCAGTGTCATTAGCTACATTGATGTATAATTTTTCACCATCTTTAGGCTCGTGATGGTATGTAATGATCATGGTTACCGTATGTTTGACATAATGATTAAATGTTAAATGCACAGGGCCCCATTCCCTATTGGTGTCATTTTACAAACTAAAGGTGGACCTTTGTTTGGTAGTATCCATAATTGAGTACCAATTATCAATCTTAAATTGGCCAATGTTGGTTAATTAAGGGTGGACTGGTCCTTTTTTCTTATTCTTTCATAATCCATCTAAGCCTATGAGTAATTAGAAGTTAATCTCTTATTCAACTAGCTTGTATGGCACTTTGGTAGGTAACCTAAATGGGGTTTCCTAATTCTCACTACTTTTACTACTATGCAGTCTAGATAATACTAGTAGGATTTTAATATATTGAGTGTTGTCTTGATTTCTTTAGATAGATTGGGCAGTCCTCTCATCGATGGCCCTATATATGATTGGGTAAAAATGTTTAGCAATGGCATCTATCTCTTGATTTTATTTGTAAATCCTCATTTTTAAGAAGACATGGGGCATAATCCATTTTAGGTTTGGATCCTAATTATGAACTAAGAGAATTTTATAGTAGCACATATGGCATCAACTAAGTAGGACATCATATAGAAATTATGTTTTTAGTTGGTCATGGTCTTTCTAATTTGAGTTACCAAGTTATAAGAAATGATCTCTCCTAATTGGGGAGTCTTGACATCATCTATGATCATGGATAGAAGTGGAAACCACTTCTCATCTATGTGGTTGGTATCCTCAACCCCATGCAACCTATTCATCATAGCCATCCCCATTATTACCCCCTTTCTAAATTAGGTGATAAGGATCTAATTGATTTTGGATTTATAGATGAACCTTTACTAGTTTTCTACCCAAGCTCTCAAAAATTATTTGATGTTGTGTTTTTTGAGCCATTGGGTTATAGTTTCTTGATTGTAATCAATTTTAGGCTTGGGAAAATCAAAATAATCTTGAAAGGATAACCCAACTATAAAAACAATGTCATTACCTAAAGTAAAAGACTTGATCATATTATCTACACAGTTGGACTGAATGAATATTTGATGGACTAAGTCCACATAGGGGAGTACCTCTGGGTTGGATACAACCTTGTGTAATCATATAGGCTTGAGCACCAAGATGTCATACCTTTCTTCAATAACACTAAGATCTTACTCATCATCAGTGTCTTGGTTTGTAGTTTTTTCCACTTTGTATAATAAATCATTGTATTGTTTGACTTCAGTGGCCAATGCAATAGAATTGAAATTGGTGTCCTAGAAGACTATGTTCATTCCATATGAATAAAGGAATGGAACTTGTTCTAGCTTAGTGCTCTAGACATTCCTGCTTCGACCATGGTTTTTTTATTTTTTATTTATGAGCTTGTGGATTGTCTTAATGTTTAAATGAATGCACATAAGTCTTTATCAAATAATACTAAGCACTTTAGAGTTCATCAACAGAAAACAATTGAAAGTGAATGCAAATCCTTAAGACTAGAATCTTTAAACTTTGGTGTTTTAGAATTTTGAATCAAAATATACGAGTCATAAATGGAAAGTATCTTTAATTTTATTTTTCTTAAGGCCTAGGTGGCTCTTCAATTTTATTTTAATGGATTCAAAAATCCATTTTTAGTGATTAGCCAATCATTACTCTTAGTTTGTCCACATGTCTTCTCATCATATGCTTAACTTTTCCCTTGAGGTGACTTAGCTTTATAACCATTGAAATGATCCCCATCAGCATTTAATTCATGATATAATTAGCATTTTTTAGATAGTTATTATAATAAATAATTTATAGATAGTTATGTGTCATATTTGACATGTGCTCAACACTTGGTGCCTTTTCAAATATTGGTCTATCCAAGTGGATTACATGATATTGGAGCACTCTTAATTGGATTCCACGTGGCCTAATATCATAGGATTGAATTTGTCATGAAGTCACTTAGATTTATAACCACCAAAACAAGTCCCACCAACATTTAATTCACAACTAAAACTAGTGCTTCATGGATAACTGCATGCCACCTAGGTGTCATACTTGAAATGTGATTGACAATTGTACTTTTATATACACTTCAATATTCTATTTCAAATATTTATCTATCTAGGTGAATTAAGTGATATTCTACCAAATTTCATATTTTGATTAGATCACTCTTCATTGGGCTTCATAGTTTATTTTGATCCTATTATTATTTCAAGATAGGGGTCTATGTGTCCTTACCTTATTGGTCCTAACTATTAGGTAGTTTCCATATAGTATCCAATTATCTAAGATTTAAGTGACTAGATTTCAAGTGTTATCTTCTCATGTGATCATAGTATTGATATATTTAATATTTCACCTTATATGTGGGGGTATGAATGTCACAACTGAGTGCCATGTGGCATGATGGAATTGGATCATTTTGTTATGGGAATTTAGAAATAAATTAGGGCCTCAAAAGGCTATGATTGGGGCCCATGTGTCATGTTATGGTTGGGTTATAACTCCTTTGTGGGACACAATGATCATTTGATAAGTGGCACATTCCCATTGGCTTGCTAGGTTATGGGCTTTATAACTCTTCTTTGGACTTAAAATTCCATGAATGGGCACTAAGTGTCACAATGCAATAAGATCATAGGGTTATGAGACTTTATAAAACAATATGATCCTTGAAAGGTCATAATTGGGTGTCAAGTGGTAGACTTTCATTGGGTTATTGGGTCACAATAATTTTCAAAGGCTAAAATATGCATGATAAAGCTCAAAACTTTATGTGGCTGAGTGACCAGTGCTTACAACACTACTACATGTTAATTAAGGTTGAGTTGGTATTGGGTCATTTTACAAAGGAAAAAGTGCAACATTAATACCTTCATGGGTAACTTGAAGGATAAATCCAATCTTGTGCATGTTTTAAAGGCATCTCCTAGGAGATACCTTGAAGGTATTTCAAGGGCCTTCAAAATATCACCTAGTAGTGCCTTTTAGGTAAAGAAAAATTTGACTTGTGCATGTTGAATGTATATCTTATGAGATACCTTCAATGTTCCCTTCAATGTATGACAATGCCCTTCGAATTATCTCCTATAAGATTCCTTTAAGGGAATTGTAATTCCTTCAAGGGCCTTCTAATTCCTTTAAGTTACCCATAAAGGTATTATAATGCCCTTGAAATAATCTCATAGTAAATACCTTGAAGGGCATTGTCATACATTTAAGGGGGACATTAAAGGTATCTCATAAGAAACCTTATACACAATAATCAATGTATTGATAACTATCTTATTTTATTGAAACACTTATTTACTCATTAAATCCCTTATAGACCTCAATAAGACTAGGCAAGTTCAACCTTGAGGTATTTACTAGTAGATTCCTTTAAGGGCCTTCTAATGCCTTCATGGGTAACTTGAAGGATAAATCCACTCTTGTGCATGTTTTAAAGTTATCTCCTAGGAGATACTTTGAAGGTATTATAAGGTCCTTTAAGTTATCTCCCAAGAATGCCTTTAAGGTCAAGAAAAATTTCACTCATGTACATGTTGAAGGTTTCTCCTAGGAGATACCTTCAACATTCCATTTAATGTATGATAATTCCTTTCAAAGTATCTCCTAGGATATTCCTTAAATGACCTTTTAATTCCTTAAAGGTATGGTAATGCCCTTGAGTTTAATTATTATTCAATATAAAATGATGCAATGAAGGATCTAGTAGTGCCTTAAGGGTCAAGGAAAATTCCACTCATGTGCATGTTGAAGGTATCTCCTAGAAGATACCTTCAATGTTACCTTCAATGTATTATAATTCCCTTATAATTATCTCTTAGGAGAGTATTTCAAGGGCCTTATAATTCCTTGAAGTTATGAAAATGCCCTTGATTATAATTCTTATTCAATACAAAATGAGGCAATGAAGGATCTACCTTATTCAACTCTCTCTCAATGATCTTATGAGGTTTGTAACTTTGATGGGTTTCACATTGAATCTTAGAATTAAGACACCTTAACCCCTTGATAAGATATATAGAAGACCTTATACACAATAATCAATGTATTGTTAACTACCTTATTTTATTGAAAAAAATATTTACTCATTGAATCCTTTATAAATCATAATAATGGTGGGCAAGTTCAACCTCGAGGTATCTACTAGGAGATTCCTTCAAGGGCCTTATAATACCTTAATGGGTAGCTTGAAATTATATATTTGAGGGTAACTTGAATTTATATCCAAAGAGATAACTTGAGGGATAAATTCACTCTTGTGTATGTTTGAAAGGTATCTCCTAGAAAGGTTTTCTCATTGGTAGATTTTATAGGAACTTCCCTTTCATAAAGTTTCACTTTGAGAAGTTCCACATCAGTAAATTTAATGTTAGGAATGGGAATGATAATGGTTTGGATGTTGTGTTGACTAGGGAGGTAGTTTCTTCAGTCTTCACCTCTCTTATTTTTCTACATGTTCATAAAAAAATTATAAAGCACATGGATTTAGCCTATGAAGTTGCACACAAAGGGGTATTCTAAGATAATATGGTATATTTATAAACCCTCACATCTCATTGATAATAATCATTCATCTATTGGTGGTTTGAAAAGTCATGGAAAATTGTAGGGGAGGAGTGGAGTTTGATGTAGGGAATAAGTAAACACTTTTTATATTAGTCTTGTATTTGAAGCCACTATAGCCTATTGATATCCTCTTGTAACAAGCCAAGCCAACCTAAACCAAACCAAATGAAGCCAAACCATGGGTAATATAGGCATGCTAAGTTTGCTTTTATTTGTGGTATTTATAGTGTGGCCAATTCCATTCCACTATGCCACCCCCATCCCAAAGTTTAGATAAGATAACATTAGATGCCTCAATGATACTAAACAATAATTAAAGACCCAAACCAATCCCTCTTCACATGGAAGTTTGGAAATAGTAGCACATGCTTACTTCATCTAAAAATTTATGGTAATTTAATGCTGACATAATGATTATGGGAAAGTGTTGACCATTAATCTCCTTAGAATGAATCTAAAAGGAGGTTTCCCTAGTTGTTTGAAGAACTATGATAAAATGACTTAATTATATGTCTCTAATAATATTATTTCAAGGAAAATCACAAAGGATATTTGAAAATGCCTTATATTTATTATGTAATTAGATCTTTCTAACAACCAATTCATAGGACCCATTCCTAACTAGTTCGCTAAATACACCTATCTTAATCTCCTTCATTTCAATGATATAAAAATTAGTGGCCTGATCCCATAAGAATTAACATGGCTCAAGATCCCTAAGGACTTAATTTTATAGATAATCTACTTACAAGTCAAATACCCACTGAATGGGATACTAATAACACTGACCTTTTTTAGAATAACCATCTAAGGAGACCTTATACATAACAATTAATGTATTGATAACTACCTTGTTTTATTGAAACACCTATTTACTCATTAAATCCCTTATACACCTGAATAACATTAGTTAAGTTCAACCTTGAGTTATCCACTAGGAGATTCCTTCAAGGGCCTTGCAATACCTTCATGTGTAACATGAAGGTATTTCCTAGGAGATACCTCAAAGATATTACAAGGACCTTCAAGGTAAAGTAAAATCCCACTCATGTGCATATTGAATGTATCTACTAGGAGATATCTTCAAATTCCCCTTCAATGTATGATAATGCAGTACTTATTCAGATATAAAACTATTAAAATAACCTCATTCCATACAAAATGAAGCATGGGTGATCTACCTTATTAAAATATATTATATTTTCTACATCATAAACTTTCATGTCAAAAAATTTCTCTATAGAAGGTTTCCCTCTAAGAAGTTTCATGTTGGGAGATTTATATCAACAAATTTTCTTGCAAAATGTTTCTCATTGGTGACTTTCATATTAGAGGAATTATTCCAAAAAGTTTGGTCCATGTAATCTTTAATTTAGCAATTTCATTTTGGTGGTAATAATTACTTCAGTAGGTTATTCAAATGGAAGATTTCTTCACAGTCATAGTCTTTGAGATCTTTTATATTAATAACTTTGACTTTGGAAACATTCTCTTTGGGTTCTAATTCAGAGGCATTTATGTCAAGAATTTATACATTGGAAACTTTCCATCAAAAGATTGAATTTTAGAGACTTTTGTTTTGGCAACTTTTGTTTCAAACTTTGATAAAAAATCCTTTCAAAAGGTATTCTATGCTTTGAAGTCTTTAGGCCATTGATGAGTTTGACCACCATCTAAGTTTTCAATCAAGGACTCCATTGAGTACACTAATACTATGTTTGATTCCACTATTTCAATGATAAATATGCTAAACTATTTAGATCTATGGGATGCCATTGATGCATTTGATGCCCACTCCCATGAGAGATCCACTCTTGTGCATGTTTGAAAGGTATCTCCTAGGGAGGTTTTCTCATCCACATATTTATATTGGGAACTTCCCTTTCATAAAGTTTCACTCTAGGAAGTTTCACATCGGGAGCTTTCATGTCAAGAATGGGAATGAGAATGGTCTGGATGTTGAGTTGAATAAGTTAGATCACCCATGATTCATTTCGTATGAAATGAGATTATCTCCTAGTAGATACATTGACCAATTTTTGTTTTTTGTAGTTGTTTCTCACTTAAAAACAAAAATGAATGAGAGTCTAGGTAATCAAATATAGGGTGTTTCTAGGTCTCAACTGAAGGTTGATCTTTTCAAGGATATCATTGCATATCTTTATACTATAAGTTACATCTTGGACAAAGAAGTTATCTGAGACAACCATTGCTTACTCATAGAATATTGTATCAACTAAGACACTTCTACACACTTTAAAATAATGATTCAACCTTTACTAACTATATGAATCAATGTACATATCAATAATTATTAGCTATAGAACATATAAGATTAATCATTCATAAACAAAATAGATAGATTCATTCATATTGACTACACACATTAGAATTATTGAATTAATTAAAAACTAGAGAAACTTCAAATTCATGAACATAGAAAAGGAAGAAGACAAAATAAATATAGTTGCATGATAATCAAGATTCTTGATTTCTTCCTATATTACATTAAAGAATTTGACCCTTTGAAATAGGGTTACAACTCATATAGATCTTGGGGAAGGGGTCACCTTATCCTCCAAGACTAGACTACTTTGTTTACATATTGATAAACCATAAGATAAGTCTAAGTTACATACAATGCATTAGAAAGAACCTAGCCATGCAATGCATGCATGCTCCTTAAAAGTTAGTTTAATTATAATATATAAATGCAATTAAGACTTTACTATTTGGTTATGTCATTTACATGTAAAATAGTATAAAATTATTCAATCTAAATTGGATTTTGTTTGACTTGTCTTAAGACTATTATGAGAGTTGTAGTAAAACTAGTAGTAGCTAATTTAGTGACTATAAGTGAATTTGAAGAAGAACTAGATGTCTGAACTATCATCACCATATAAATAATAGTCTAATTTGGCATTGACATGGTAGTTTTTGTTAGTGGTGGAGTTGGTGGAGTTGGTATGGTAGAACTAGCGAATTGAGATTGTTGAGCAATTTTATTATTCAACTCTAAGTCCTAATAGTGGTTATAGGCCTTGGCATGATGTGCTTTGATTAGACCCATATCTAGAAGAGATGGTCTAGTTACCCTACTAATCTCATCAATTACCTTATTATTCCTTCACCTTGGTCATTCTAAAACTGACTCTGAGTACTTATATCTTGGATGCTTTATTCCTTGTTGCATTTAACTTAGCCTCTATGTTTTCAAGGCTCAAAGCTTATAGGCTCTATTTGAAACTATCAGAGGCTTGTTTTATCATCTATTCAAATGTAGCTCTCATCATTAGACTCATTTGGTTATCTCAAACAATACCTAACTCTAGTCCTGACAAAATCTATTTGGACTCTTTCTCTTATGTGTCTAATTTATTAACTAATGCTTCAAAATATATAACCCAATATCAAGCCTCTTGGGTCCTTATTAATTATAAATTTAGGGTATTTGAGGCCTCCAATGGATTCATCAAATATAGATGGCTAAAATCTTTTTTGGGTGTATACAACACTAGGAAGTTTAACTTATTGTCATCTTCCTTGAGGGTCATGAATAATTTAGCTATGCTATTAACATGTGGAGCCAAGTTAAATCTTAAAGAATGAATTAAATCAAAGATTTCATACAATCTAAGGGTAGTAACCTATACCTTCTCTTCAATACCCTAAGGAACCTGAATTACTTTTTGTTTCTCTTTAAGTGTTTCCAACTCTTCCTTGATCTCTTGCATGGACACTTTAGTTCCTTAATGTATGGCCATGATAGCTTTCGTGTGGGTTTCCATATATGTTTTTAAGTCCTCTACATAAGGGGACTGACCCTTATGCCTATTTTTTCTTTTGATTAAGGACTATACTTCCTCCCTCTATTCTATGATCAAGATCATATCTAAGCTATCTTATATCTTCCTCTTTCTCACCCTATGTACTAATGTATTGGGTTTGTCAAATAGGGATCTCACTATTGGAAATTTTGTAATCTTTAGATTGGGCCTCGTAGAGGCTGAGGCTCTTAGTTCCTTATCCCAATCTTGAAGAGTGAGTTTCAAGGGTTTAGTGGAAAATGATTCTAGTTGAGAATTATCTTTATGTTCTTTCATAGTAGATATGGGAGGATTAGGCATTGTTAGCCAAATAATATTCAACTAGTGTATTTTCCCATACTATTACATTGTATGAACCACATAAACTAGCTTCTTCCTAGGTGATCTCTTAGTTGTTACCACTATGGTTACTATGGTGGGAGTGGAAGAAGTCAATGATGAACCCAATTAGATATAAGGGGTTGTAGTTGAAGGCATGGATTAAATAATGGTCAAGATGGATACATATAACATTGATTGAATGGATATTAATGGAAGGGAAATAGAAGGGATGGAAACCATAGGGATAGAATTTATAAGAGTGGAAGGGGGAACATGATTTATGGTTTTAGGTACACTTATGGATGGGTTTTGGAATAATAGACCTATTGAGTTTGTTGAGGAACAAATGTGGGGATAATAGGGCCAGGGGTGATTTAAACTATAGGTAAATACATAAGAGGGGAAAAACTCAACAAAGCTATAATCAAGGGGGCCTTACTAGATGAGTCACCTATAATAGGTGTTTTGGCCTTAAATGTATGTAATCTTAGAACTTTTGTTTATTATACCTCCTCCTCATCTACCTCCTAATCTAGATGGGTTTGTGGTATGTCATTAGGCTTCTTATGGTATGTATTTATTTTTCTTCCTACCTATGAACCTATGGACTAAGAACCTATGAACCTATGGACTAAGATGGAATAATACTTATCATGGAGGCTGAAGTAGTCAATGTTTTCTCTTCATATGAGGAATCCAAAAATATAACCTTGGATTCCATCAGTGCTTCTAATTGTGCACTATTTCCAACTATAGTTAGCTCCTCAACTAACTCTTGTTTGACCTTAATCAACTAAACTATTAAGGGTTGAATTGGCAACACTTGTGCTTGTTCTTTTGTTGAGGTAGGTAATTATTCATCCTTGGCTTCTTCTTCTTATTCTTCTTGATTGAGTGGTGTATCAACTACTAACTATTATTAGTCTTGAGGCTAGCTTTGAGCTTATTGGGGATTAGGCCCCTCACCTTTTATCTATTATGATGGCCTCCCACTCCAAAAATATGAGGATCTCCATTATATAGGAGGTGGAATTTAGAACATTATTTCATCGAGTGTCAAGTATGGTTATACTTGAATTAATTTTAGCAAGTCCTCATTTAGACCTACATTAGTAGCCCTTTCTCTAACCTCATTATCATATTTTTCATTCAAGAAGAGAAATTCATGATTGATTGACTCATGTTTATATTCAAGGTCAAGGGTGTGAATTTTATTTTGGACCTTTCTATGAGGGTCCCAATTTTTATGAGGAAGGGTAGGCAATGCATAGTCATTCTTGGCATTACTAGCCTCTCTGAACTATCTATGAATAGTGTATTGTATTCTCCTAATAGTTACATGAGACCCATAGAATGTGGCCTTCTTATTTTTCATAAGCTCTTCATCTATGTTGTTCCAAATTTGATGAAAAATTTATTGCTTAGCCACCTTGTCCATAATAAAATTTAGAAGATGAGGAGGATCTAATTTGTGCCCCACCACCATAATCACTATGAAATATAGATATATCCAATAATATCCAATGTTATTAGCCAATTTATAGGCTATGCTTGGGGAAATTATCAGTAATCGTTCATCATAAATATCTATTCATACTTGAGGATAAAGGTCCTTGGAAATCTTGATTATGTTCCTCATTGATGTAGGGGAATCTTAGGAAAGCCCAAGAGTTTATCTAGGAGTCATGAATATGAGTTAAATTTAAATTTGAAGTTTTCCTAAATTTTTCCCAATTTGAATTTTTAAAATTGTAAGGAAGAATTATGAATTTTATAGGTGGTCTAAATGAATGATTAATGATAGGTCATGGTGAACCAATGTTTTTAAATATACCTATAAGGTCTTTTAAGGGTCTTAAGATGATGTTGAATGTATGTGTCATGTTAAAAGAGTGATGGGGCATTCATAATATCCATCACCCTACATAGGTTAAGGAGTGATGAGGAGTTTCTTGATCCAATAAACCATTATAGTTATTGTTTTGAGAATAATTAAACTCGTAGAAAGAGTAGAGTGTGTGCTCTATAGGAATGAATATAGATGTGAAGAAATAGGGCAAACAAGACTGAGATGAGAAGGTCTATCAAAATGTATGAGGATTGTCTAAGTTGATGTCATGAACTAAACCTTCATATGATTATAATGGTAATAGATGATTTGATTTAAGTTTGTATTTGAAGGACTCTATATATTAAGAATTGTTTCTTAGTATTGAGTAAAGAATATGCATGATTAAACTTGCTTATCCATGCATTCTTATGCGTTCTATGTTGGTGTATTGAAAGATCAAAGAAGAAAGATTATATAAAATTGGCCTTGGAGATATATATATATATATATATATATATATATATATATATATATATATATTCCTATGGTGATGTAGTTATTTTTTCTCCTCAAGTTCTCAAGTATTTTTTATGGTTTGTCAAGCATTAAGTTTTTAGATATAGAATATGAATAGGCCCCTATTTTAATGAACCACTCTATTACATGCAAACTATGTGTTGTTAACAAGGGTTAAAGGAAATTGAAGTTGTTTTTTTAGGATCATTAGAAAGGTTATTTAACCTCATATTTTTTTAAGGTTTAAAAATAATCAATAACTCTTGATTCATAATCAATACTTGATACATCTTGTAATTTATGATAGAGGCTATGTGAGAAGATTGTATAAGTGTTTCATTGAAAGTAATGATCAAAAAGATTGGTTTGAAAGATCCTTGATGGGATTTTTTAAGTACTTGTAATGTGGTTATATATATTTTTAAACTTTATTTGGGTATTGTGTTTAAATTGATCCTACTATAGGCTGACAGACCTGTTGTTTACCACTGTGTCTTACACAGTCAGGGGATTCTTATTTGAAAGAGGTCAATAGTGAATATTAAATGAGTATATATTTATTTTTAAAGGTGGGAAACACTAATATAGACCCAAAAAATCTTATTTTGTCCATTGAAAACTCCTATAATAAAAGTTATGCCTTTTAGAAGGCTCTCGACCTATATAGTGGCCTAGAAAAGCTAGATTTAGGGTTTGGAGTATAAAAGGAGTTATAACCATATAAATATCACCAAAATTTTTAGTCTTGTCAATTTTAATATTATATAGCATATTTTTATGGTTTCAAAGGTGTACATACCAATATGTATGGATTATTGAGGACTGAGATGAAATAGGCTTAGAAGAAGGGCTAGTTGAATAGGCCATAGGAGAAAAGGGTATGTGCATTGAGAGTAAGAGTGAAAAAATAGTTGATTAATATGGATAAGTATAATGGGTATCCAAAAATGTTAGTATTTTGACTAGTTTAACCATATATTACTCAGACCAAGGAGGTATGTCCACTAGGAGGGTTAATTATGGAGTCATGTAAGCCTACAGGTACTAGACTTCGTAAAGGAACCTAACATAGAATTTTATGTGAAGCACAAACATGGTAAAGGGTACTAAAAAACATATTTTTTTATTATATGAGTTATTATATAGATTATAATAATGGATTTGTATTGAAATAGGGCTAGTAGCATTTGAAGGCAAGAGATTGACTATTGAGTGAAAATGCAAGATGTGAGTCATGAAAGTGGTTTGATATGGTTTAAATTAATTTTATATAGTGTTTTGAGTGTCTTGAAACTTTTATTAAGTAGGTGTTTAATTTTTAATCCATAGAGACAATATTGGCCTAGATTTGGCTAAGGAAGCTTTGTGAGTTTGTAAGCAAAGTGAAGGAGAATTGTAGGCTAAGGGAATAGCTCTGCATCACTCATATATGAATAAATATGGAAAAAATTGTAGTATTCATATATCTTATTTTTGTGACATCATTTTTAGGTTCCCATAGGATTTTTTTATTGTTGACCCAATTTCGCCCCTTTGGCAAAATTTTGGTCACCCTCTTCGAAAGCTATGAAAGGCCAGTCAATTTTGGGTTGCAGTCCATCTTCAAGTTCATGCTCAGTTCAACTGAAAGAGTCAATGGTCCAATGCACAAAGGTCAAAATCCCCTTTTGAAGTGGCACAGACTTCACATTTTATGAGGGAATAGGGTTCGATTTAAAGCATTTCAAAGTCCATTTTTATTTTGAAATTGGCTAAGTCCCACAAAAAATTCAAAGTTTTAAGAAATGGGTGGCAAAATTGCTAAGCACAGTAGTGGCAGGGAAAAAGAGACCGCCAACACAAGCAATAAGTGGTAAAATTGCCATGCACAGCCACAAGCAGAGAAAAGGAGACCGGCAGCAAACTCGGCTGATGTTGACAAAACTACCATACACAGAAGCTAACTCGGCTAACATCGGCAAAACTGATGTGCACGACAATAAATCAGCCAACATCAGAAAAATTTCCACGTGCAGTCCATGACATTGGGTGGTAAAATTACCGCTCACAACATCAAGCGGCAAAAAAGGCCTATAAAACATAGAAAAAGGCCCACCCAGTGGGTAGAGGAGCAGGCCACATGCAAAATGAGGTAGTAAACATGGTCCAAGCAGGTTTTATGACATTAGCTATAGTGTTTTCCCTCTTCCCAATGAAGACATGACATAGCCACTTGCAAGCAAAGGCCAATGAGACTCCTCTTGGCTTTTCCCATATAAATTGGAAGACTTGGCCATTTTAAAGAATCTTCTCCAATTTTGTAAAGAGCACAGCTCTCCAAATTCTCCACCTGAATCAATAAAATATAGTTTTACCTCTTTCTTGGATGGATACCCTGTGTATGTCCTGTGTGTTTAATTTGTGTTCAGTCATTTTCTTTTAAATGCTCTCACAGGTTTAAATACCAACGCACCAGCTATCTACAAAGTGTCAGTTTGTAGCTTACAGGTGAAGAGTTCCATTTGGGGTGCAAAAATAGAGGTCACTTATAGTATGCATTCCACAACATCTTGGTGAGTCCCTGTTTCCTATATTTTTCATTAGAACCTCCCTGTCATTCCAGCAACCTGTTCTTTTCTGCCAAGTCTCAGTGTATGTATGTTGTTTTATCTGATCTCGAGTGTGAATGTGAGAAGGTCATCTGGTTTTGGTGTATCACCTCTTTAGAGTAGGCTATTTGTTTTCCTGTATTTTCTTTCCCCTTTTCATCCCCCCCATTATATCTATATATCTATATTTTGCACTGCCTGAAACAAACAAGATACATCAGAGGGAACTAGCCCATACCTAGAGACTCTCCTCTCCTGCTTCACCATCCCATAGGTGAGAGAGGAGTTTCCATGTTGTGGGGAGAGGGCAGGAATCCATTTTCTTGCCATCGAGTGCAATCTCTAGTCATCAATAGTTTTGGCACGCCTAGTGGGACTATGTTTTTATCAGTTTCTAACGCAGTAGTATTTCAAGATTGATGCTGGTCTTGCTACAATCATTTCAAAGATTTCTAGCATCTGGTGACTCTACTAGATAGAGCTTAGTTTTTTATATTTAAGACCAGTCACTTAAAATTCTATGCCAAAATTCACCACAAGGTCAGGTTCAAGGGGGGTCCCTTTTGTTTTCATTGAGCTGCCTTTAAACTCTGCTAAAAGGCTCAGGTTTGAAAGAACTCACCCTTATCCATTAGTAAATCCTCCTAGACTTATTGCTAGGAACACCAGCCCATCTCAGCCATAGTTACGGTCCATTCTAACCATGGCATTACCTTTTATAGCTTTTCATGGTGAGAACCCTTTAAACCTCCCACGCTATGATCCAATTCAAGGAACAACTCTCAAAAATGTACCTTCTTTTGATGGAGTGGGACCTATTACAGTTGTTGAGTATATCAAGAATATTGCCAACCTTTGCAATATTCACAATATAACAGAAGAAAACATTACCATCAGACTACTAGCTTTGTCTCTAAAAGGGAAAGCTCTTGATTGGTATGGCACCTTGCCTGTGAATTCCATACATTCCTGAAACGAATTGGGCACTCATTTAACTAGTTGTTTTGGGGAGAAAAGTGATGGCCTCTCTCTTATTGAGTAGCTGATGACTATAAAGAGAGCTCCACATGAGTATATGTAGGACTTCAACATGTGGTTTCAAAAGACTTGGGATAGAATCCCCATCCTAGTAAGGCCGACTCCCAGCTATGCTTTCTTATACTATTTAAAAGCATTAAACAGCAACATTGCCATGATGATCCAATCTATGGGAGGGCATATATTGCTTGCTACTTATGACATTACCATAGCCACCAAAAATTGCTTGGTTCAAGCTGGGAAGATCGCTCCTAGGCCCAACATGCCACTTTTCCCAGAAATGCTGCCCCCTATACAGACCGTTGTTCCCACCATTGCTCCCATGCCCACCATTGAGAATCCAACTACTATTCCATCAAATGAACTACATGAGATTAAAATCCTATTGCAAAACATTTCAAATGAACTTGTAGCTCTTAAAAGGCAACAAGCTCAAAATAATAAGCCGAATCTGGGATATCAACATTATGGTCAAGCACCTAGAAACCCTTTTCAAGGCTATAATCAAGGACAGGGTCAGCTCGCTCAGACTAGGCCTTATCAAAATTATAACTCAGGCCCCTCTTCATCATCTAAAGCCATAGTGCCTACTCAGAATAACCTTATACAGCAATAGCCTAGCTGTTTGACCATAGGACATGGCTAAGAGCAAGCTGTCCATACGAATGACATGATGAATTTTTTTTAGAATTTAAAAAACCAGGTTGCTGATCATTCCCAATTTTTTGAGTTTCTAGCTCAGTCCAGCATGAGTAATAATCAAACTCAGCCAGATTCTACCCTAATAAATCATGAAGGGGGCAAGCTCTATGCAATTAATCATGGGGGCACTGCAGGCAATTAGGTTAATTACATTATAGCCAACACAAGATTTAAAAGAAGAGTAATTAGAGAAGCACAGGCTTCCCCTCAGGTAGCAATGAATCCTCCACCACACCCTTTTCAAAGGGCCCCAATTTTTGGTCAACTGTCTGCACCTCCAACTCCTCAATCTACAGCTCCAACCAGGATCAGCCCAAAGGAAAGCACGAAGGGAATCAGCCCCCAAGCTAACATTGTTGATCAAATGAAGAAATTGCATGTGAGCATTTCTCTATGGGATTCATTGTCTCTTCCAAGATAGAAGGATGTATTGAAGAAAGAATTACATGAACTAGATCGATAGGCCATCCCAACAGACACTAATAATGTCCTAATGACAAATGGGTAGCCTTCTGCTTCAAATCAGGTAAAGAAAGGAGAAAGGACTCCCCCCTTTTATGTATCTTTGATCATAGGGAATTTCTTAGTACATAATTTCATAATCGACAGCGGGGCCAACACTTCAGTAATGCCCAAGTGCATTGCTGATAAGATGGGATTAAAGTATGAAGCAATGAACAAAGGAGTCTTACAACTAGATGGGACACCTGCAAAACAGTCAGAATCCTAAAGGGATTAAGTTTAACATTGCATGCCTGTCTAACATTCTCAATCCTCCATGATATAGTGGTAGCGGATGTTCCTCCATATTTTGCAATCTATTTGTCTAGGGACTTTACGTCCAAGATAGGTGGCTATCTAGCAACAAATTGGTCATATCTAGTTTTCAAAACCAAGTACGGGACCAAAGTGAAAATGAAATCTAAGCCACTCTACAAGGACCACCTAGAACCCTATTCACCCAAGGCAACGAATGTCATTTACACTATCATTGATCTAGAAGAGTCTCAGACAGACAAATCTTCATCTTTTACTCTTGAAGGAGTCGCAGATCTACTCTTGGATGAGTGGGGAAGTGATAACTTCGAGCATGATCCTTATAAGTTTATTGAGGAGGCAGACCTTGGCATCTATTACTTGCATGAAGAAGGTTCCATCATGCCCAATATAATGAAGGAGAATAAAGAAGACCTCAGCCTATGGCAGCTATACTTTGATGGTTCCAGAAGTAAACTGGGCACTAGTGGTGGGGCAATGTTAGTTTCCCCTTCTAAAGAAAGGTATTTTTTAGCTTTCCATTTCCAGTTCTCTTGCACATGTAATGTTTCAGAATATGAGTCTTTGATTCATGGACTTGAGTGGGCAAGAAAGAGAGGGATTAGGAAGTTACAAATCCTGGGGGACAGTGAACTAATTGTGAACCAAATAAGAGGCTTGAACTTGACCAAGGACTCCTTGCTAAAGTCATACAAGCACAGAGTCTAGGACTTGATGGAGGATTTACTTGCTCTTAACATTACCTCGATTCCTAGGGAATAGAATAAGCAGGCTGACAGGCTGGCAACTGTTGGCACCCAATTAGATTTTTTAAAAGAGATAAGCAGGGATTGTGGTTTGTGCCATTTAAAAGTGGTAGTTTGGCCTTCAATTCTAGACAATGTTACAAATTGGCAGGTCTTCGAAAGTGACCAACAAATAGCTCTCTTCTTGCAGGAAGAAGCTAAGTTCATAGTCCATAATCAAGTGAAATTGTAATAGCAATACGGAAATTAGATTGTTCAATTGAAGAATAATAAACTCCCTAAGGGTTTGGTCACACTTGAAAGTATTTTCAACAGAGATGACCAACTAAGAAATGACAAAGCATGCATCACTACCAGAGACGAGAATTATGAAAAAGTTGAAATCTTCAAAGACAAGCTGCTAGCGCTTGGTAAGGTCTACACATTTCAAGAAAGGCAAGCTTTCATTCTACTGTGTTAGGAGTTCGCTGACATCTTTGCCTGGAATTATAGCGACTTGAAAGGCTTCGATCCAAGACTCACCCAGCACACCATTGAATTAAAGGAAGGTGCAAACCAATCACACAAAAATAGAGACTTCTTAATCTGATGATCAAACTCCTTATGCAGAAAGAATTGGTCAAGTTGATTGAGTCTTGCATTATATTTTTGATCAAACATTCCTCATGGTTGGCAAATTTGGTTCTAGTTAGAAAGAAAAATTAGGAGATTAGGCTATGCATCGAATTCAGAGACCTTAATAAAGTCTCTTTAAAGGATAATTATTCCCTTCTAAACATGGAGCAGATCCTCCAAAAGGTAACTGGTTCTGAACATTTCTCCCTCTTAGATGGTTATTCAAGATATAATCAGATTTTTGTGCAAGGCTGTGACCAATACAAAACAACCTTCACCACTAAATGGGGAACGTTCACCTACCAAAAGATGCCTTTCAGGCTATCCAATGCTGGTGCTACCTTCCATCGAGCCATGGACATGGCTTTCAGTGGTTTGATAAACAAGAATGTGATGGTGTACCTCGATGATATAACGATTTTCTCTAAGGAGGCAGGCCAGCACATGGAACACCTCAGGCAGATTTTTGAGAGGTGCAGAGAATTTGGTATCTCTCTAAATCCAAAGAAATGTGTATTTGTTGTTCATGAGGGGAAACTTCTTGGCCACATTGTGTCCAAGGAAGGTTTGTCTATTAACCCTGAGAGAGTCTGCTCCATTCTGGAGATGTCCCTACCAAAGCACAAAAAAGGCCTGCAGAGTTTCTTTGGCTGAATAAATTTCATTCGAAGGTTCATTCTAAATTTTGCTGAGATAGTTAAACCCCTAGCCTTTATGCTGAGGAAGGGTGAAGAATTCAAATGGACAATGCCAAGAAAAGACAGCTTTGAAGCCATCAAATAGGCTTTAACCTAGGCTCCCACTCTAATCAGCCCTGACTTCAATAAAGACCTCAATCTCTATACCTTCAACAATGGAGAAGTGATATCTGCTATGCTTACTCAAGCAAATAGTGATGACCTTGAGCAACCACTCACCTTCTTCAGCCAAGGGTTAGAGGACATCGAAATTAGGTACACCTATGTAGAGAAGCAAGTCCTGGCAGTAGTGCGTAGCTTGAAGAAATTTAGATACATGTCAAATGGAAAGATCCATCTCATGGTTCCACATCCTGGCGTCAAGGATTTCTTGACCAATCAAGACCTAAATGAGAAAAGAGTAGGATGGATCACCAAGGTGATGGAGTATGACATAGACATCAAAATTGCCAAGTTGGTGAGAGGAAGGGGCCTGTGTGAATAGCTAGTAGCAGATTTGAGGCAAAAAGGTGAAGACAGCATGTTAATCTATGAAGCAACCACTACAGAAGAACCAGCTTTCATAAGAGATTGGACGCTGGACATGAGGCACTTCCTTCTTACGGGCGAATGTCCATAGGGTCTCGTAGGGCTAGAAGAAGGTATTTTAAACTTCAGTCCCTTCCTTATGTTTTGATTAATGGAGTATTATTTAGGAAGGATCTCATTAGGGTTCTCCTAAGATGCATTGACCCCAGTCAGGCTGACAAGGTATTGGCTGAGTTTCACAATGGGCCAGCAGGCGGCCATTTCACCCCTAAGACCACAGCAATTAAAATAATGAGAGCTAGCTATTTCTGGCCCACTCTTTTCAAAGATACCTATGCCTAGGTAAGGAAGTGCCAGAAGTGTGCACTTTTTTGATGGAAAGCAACGATTAGCTGCCATGCCCCTACAGCCCATTCAAGTTAAACAACCATTCATGCAGTGGGGCCTGGATTTCATAGGGATGATAAATCCTCCCTCCAGTGTCAGACACAAATGGGTCCTGACTGCTATGGATTATTTCACCAGGTGGGTGGAATCCATTGCTTTGAAGGAAGCAAATGAAAGCGTAGTCTTATATTTCTATGAGGATTTAGTGACACATTTTGGGGTCCCAGCCACTATAATTTTAGATAATGCCTTGGCTTTTTTGGGAACCAAAACTAGTGAATGGGTGCTAAGGTATGGTATATACCTCAGCACTTCATCAAATTACTACCCGTAAGGGAATGGGCTAGCTAAGTCCACTAACAAAAATTTGATCAAAATTATAAAGAGGACCATGGAGGAAAATTAGAGAACTTGGCATGCCAAGTTGAAGACAGCTCTATGGGCCAATCGAATCACTCTAAAGTGAGCAATCAAAAATTCTCCATATACGCTTGTGTATGGAAGGGAAGCAAGGCTTCCCATCTCACTCAAATTGCCAGCACTGGACCTTGCTCATCGGCTGTAGTTAGAAGAAGGAAGCAGCATGGAGGTCAGATTGTGCAAACTAATGGAGCTCCAAGAGATAAGGGACCGTGCCATGGCTGCCATGTCTAGTCGCCAGCAGCAAATAAAAAGACACTTTGACAAGAAATCTTCATCAAAGGATTTCTCTGAAGGAGACATTGTTTTGAAATGGTACGAAGACAGAGCTAAGCCTAGAAAACATGCAAAATTTGATGCCCTCTGGAGTGGTCCTTACATGATTACTCAGTGCAAGCAGTATAACGTGTTCCAACTCTCCAAGTTGAATAATGAAGAATTGTGTATCCCAATCAACAGGATACATCTGAAGCATTACCACTAATTTTTGGTTTGGTTGTACATATTTTTCCTTGTATTTTCCTATTTTCCCTAAGTGTAGTTTGCACAATTAGTTATTTTTAGTCTTGTGTGTTTTCCCTTTGCATGTGGGGGTAAATTCTGTATGTTTGATCTTGGGATCTTTTAGGCTATTATTAATTCTTTCAAGATGCATTTGACTCCACGCCCAATGGATATTCAAAGGCAATTGGGTCCTAAGCATAGCAGGCATGCTTCCCCTGGGAGTCACTAATTTGTTGACCCAATTTTGCCCCTCTGGCAAAATTCTAGTCATCCTCTTTGAAAGCTATGAAAGGCTAGTCAATTTTGGGTTGCAATCCATCTTTAGGTTCATGCTCAGTTCAACCAAAAGAGTCAATGGTCCAATGCACAAAGGTCAAAATCCCCTTTTGAAGTGGCACAGACTTCACATTTTGTGAGGGAATCGGGTTCAATTTGAAGCATTTCAAAGTCCATTTTTATTTTGAAATTGGCTAAGTCCCACAAAAATTCAAAATTTTAAGCAATGGGTGGCAAAATTACCATGCATAATAGTGGCAGGGAAAAAGAGACCACCAACACAAGTAGTAAGCGATAAAATTGCCATGCACAGCTGCAAGTAGAGAAAAGGAGACCAGCAGCAAACTCGGCTGACATCGGCAAAATTACCATGCACGGCAGCTAACTCGGTCGACATCGACAAAACTACCATGCATGGTAGTAAATCAGCTAACATTGGCAAAATTGCCGTGTGCAGTCCATGACATTGGGTGGTAAAATTACCACTCACAACATCAAGTGGCAAAAAAGGCCTCCAAAACATAGAAAAAGGCCCACCTAGTGGGCAAAAGAGCATGCTACACACAAAACAAGGCAACAAGCATGGTCCAAGCAGGTTTTATGATGTCAGCTATAGTATTTTCCCTCTTCCCAATGAAGACATGACATAGCCACTTGCAAGTAAAGGCCAATGAGACTCCTCTTGGCTTTTCCCATATAAATTGGCAGACTTGGCCATTTTAAAGAATCTTCTCCAATTTTTTAAAGAGCACAGCTCTCCAAATTCTCCACCTGAATCAATTAAAATATAGTTTTACCTCTTTCTTGGATGGATACCCTATGTATGTCTTGTGTGTTTAATTTGTGTTCAGTCATTTTCTTTTAAATGCTCTCACAGGTTTAAATACCAACGCACCAGCTATCTACAAAGTGTCAGTTTGCAGCTTACAGGTGAAGAGTTCCATTTGGGGTGTAGAAATAGAGGTCTCTTATAGTATGCATTCCACAGGATCTTGGTGAGTCCCTGTTTCCTATATTTTTCATTAGAACCTCCCTGTCATTCCAGAAACCTGTTCTTTTCTGCCAAGTCTCAGTGTATGTATGTTGTTTTATCTGATCCTGAGTGTGAATGTGGGAAGGTCATCTAGTTTTGGTGTATCACCTCTTTAGATTAGGCTATTTGTTTCCTTGTATTTTCTTTCCCCTTTTCATCCCCCCTAGTATATCTATATATCTATATTTTTCATTGCCTGAAACAAACAAGATACATCAGAGGGAACTAGCCCATACCTAGAGACTCTCCTCTCCTACTTCGCCATCCCATAGGTGAGAGAGGAGTTTCCATGTTACGGGGAGAGGGTAGGAATATGTTTTCCTACCACTGGGTGCAATCTCTAGTCATCAATAGTTATGCCTACACATAATGCCCATGACTACATCCAGTAGATAGGACATCATATAAAAATTTCCCAGCAATGGTTATTTGTTCTTCTCTAGAATCTACTCCTAGATTCATGTACTAATGACTTCCCCTAATTCATATGAACACTTTTATATAGTTAGAAGGTCTATAATGGTAACCCATTCCATGTGTATGTAGTATATACTAGCAAACCAAAAAGCCTATTTAGTAGTGTCATCCCTACATGGATTCCCATTATAAAAATGGTAATGGGGATCAATATTTTGGAATGTTATTTTCATGGTGAATTTATCCTTGGGTAACAACCATTTTTAAAGAGCTCTCTCTAGATGGTTTTCCTTTTTCCATGTAACTATATTATGTAACTCATAGGTAACATTTATAATAGGCAAAATTAAATACCTATTGAATGTTTTTCTGGATAGCATTCAAAAATAATTTTGTTGTCTATGTAATTCAAATAACCTCCATCAATGATTATTCATTCAAATAATGAACCTTATATTAAATCAATGGATGGCACCACTTTTGGTTTTGTAATGGCATAATGTAGGGCCTATCACTTGAGTGAGAGAAGATATTTTATCAATTGCTTATCCTCAGCTACTATGTCTTATTTTAGTGCAAACATATCAATTTCCTTGAGTGTTTCCAATAACAATAAATAATTTGAATAACTCCCATTAAATGCAATAGGCTCAAACATAGTATTATGGTATTATGTAGAGTCCTTAATTGATAACCTAGATTATGTCAGGGCTATATTATAAGTCCTAGAAGATGATGCCATGGTAACTATGTTGAGTACTATTACATCACAATCTTTTAATAATGGTATTTCTTCATTTAGTTAAAACTCTCAAGTCACAATTCACTATGAGATCAGTTAAGCCTCTTGGGATAGCTTGAAGGTAAAGTCTACTCAAACACAAATGATTAAATAATGTGAACTTGGGTGGGAGATCGATGTAAATAATTAAGATCTCCTGTATTGATTTCTAGTTCATGTGCCATTACTTGTTAATGTCGATGGGATCATCACATTTATTCAATTCAAATTTGACAAATCTATCCTAGTGTGCATACCATGTAAGATGCCTTGACATACAAGGATCCATGGTGTAATTAGGCTTATCATTGATGAAATTATAGTCACAAAATAGAATAACCCTATACATATCACTAAGTTTTGGATGAGGGTTCACATTGGGATGGCCCTCCTAAATAGATTTTGTGTTTTCCCAAGTATCCATTTTTTCTTTCTTTATTTTTTATTTATTTTTATTTGAAAAGTGTCCATTTCATTCATTAAGAATGGGTTCTACTTTTAGCCATGTTGATGACCTCAGCCTTAACTTTTTCCCTAGGGAAATAATTAGCGTCAGGGTATGATAACAAGTTTTATAGAAGGATAATTGGCCTGTGGCCACTTTTATATGATGTCATATATCCTGTATGTAGTAATGGGAATTGTATACATGCACTATGGGTCACTCTAGAGCCCAATTTTAGATTGCATAAAAAATCACATTTGTGATTATTATTAATTCCTAGGAGATACCTTCAACATCCCCTTGAATGCATGAAAACACCCTTAAAGATATCTCTTAAGAGATGCCTTCAAAATCCTTGAAATACCTTCATGGGTAACTTGAATGTAAATCTTAAGAGATACCTTGAAGGTAACCTTGAAAGTATTAAAAGGACCTTCAAGTTATCAAGTTATCACCCAATAGTGATTTCAAGGTGAAGGAAAATTCTACTCATGTGCATGCTAAAGGTATTTATTAGGAGATACATTCAATGTCCCTTTGAATGTATGACACCACCCCTCAAGGTGTCTCCTAGGATATTCATTTAAGTGCCTTAAAATACACTTTTATTACCATCATGGTTAACTTTAAGGTATCTTCTAAGAGATACCTTGAAGGAAAAATTCACTCTTGTGCATGTTTGAATGGTATCTCCTAGGGGATACCTTGAAGGTACCTATTGATGGGAATTTTGACACATATTAGAAACATAATTCCCCCTCATATTTCTCTTTTGAAACATTTTTTTTATATTCCTTTACCCATCATATTATATTGGCTAGTGCCTAATATGTTAGAAATGTATAGTCAACATTTAGGCCATCTCATTTGAATTTTTTTTACATCTCTTTCCATATAATTTATTTTTATTTTGGTCATACATTATTAGTTTAAGTGTGAGTTAGTGTATCTATTACAAATATTTAATATGTATTTTGTATTGTAGTTTAGAATTCACATTTGTTGATATACAATTAATCACTACTTAATCATAAATAATTATGTTAATTGATGTAATATGCAACTTGCATTTTATAAAAGATAAATATTTAAATCATTTCAATTGTTTTGAATAATGTATTTGGGTGAGAAAGGAATTACCACACTTAAAAGTTAGAATAAGGCCTCACTCCAAGAGAATTAGATATAGTACCATTTTAACTACCAAAACTAAATTTAAATCCACATCACCATCTTCCATTTTATGGTGGTGACAAAATTCCTCTTGCTAATTGGTATTTTGAGTTGTTTAGTCCACCAAATATGGATTCAAATATTTATTTGTTTAGCACTATATTAGGAAAATAATCTTATTAGATTAGAATAATTTTTGCCTATGATAAGGATGAAATTGAAGATGCCCTTCAATTCTAACAAGGAGTATGAAATGGATAAGAGGGAATTCTTTGTCGCGTTTTAGCTAATTTCAAAATATTTACACCCTATAAAATGGAATTGATAAAAAATAATTTTTATCCTTGTGAAACATTTGGGTTTCATTTAAATAGCTATGACAGCCTTCAAATGTCTAGGTTGATAAATAGAGACAATTTGGTCATTATAATACAAAATATATTGAAATAAAAACATGAACAAGGGGCAACAACTTCTTCTACTTGACACCATGTAAACATGTATTTAAGATACCCTACAGTCACGATAGAAATAACATTGAAGAAAAAATGATAAGAAAGGGAAACATATTTATATCATATTTGAGAAAGGCTATGTAACTACTCACAACAATGGAGAAAAATAAGATTGAATAAAAGGTTGATATAGTTTTGTTGACACAAACTTCTAATTAGACACATAGTGAATTCTCTACATGGTATATTTTCTCTAGAAATTACACCTTGAACATTATTTTAAAGCTCTATGAATTAGGGGATGCTAATATCAAAATAATAAATATGAATAAAAGAGGGGTGAATGTTATAATTCAATCATTTATAAACCATAATGAGGTTATAGTGAAGGATGCTTTGTTAATTCTTTTTGATCCAAATAACCCTTAATGTATTATCAAATCAAAATAAGGCCTAGAAGATATGAAGGAAAAAAATCATAATGTTCAAAATTATATATGGCTAACACACAATTATACCACAACAAAGAATTCTTTCAGAGGAGGAATACCATTACCTATCATTGAGAAATAAATGTTCTATTAGAAGGGCAATATTTCTAATTTTTTTTACTTCATTCCATATTATTTACAAAATATGTAACCAATATAATAAATCCAATTAAACAATTTATAAGGCTTTACTTGTAAAAAGATTTATATCTACATGTGACCTTATTCAACTAAAAGGTTGGAAGAGTCTTGAAATAGTAAAAAAAAGATGGAAGAAATACATGAACAAGATAGACACTTGTTCACACAAATGAATTGTTTATCACAACAACTATAGGAGAGAAAATATCTTCTTTTCATGGAACAACCCATTTGGGATTGTTTTGATAATATGTTTGATTTGTTTGAAAGTGGTAATTTACCTACTTTATATAACCAATATTTAAATCTTATTGGTACAATAGTACCTAGAACTATTCAAGAGCTTTTAGATAAACAAAAAATAGAACTAGCAGACTTATTGGAAAAAGGGTCTATTTCCTTCTTGAAAACCCTTGGGTATAATAACATGGATACTTGGTGCAAAAAGGTGAAGCTAAAAAGCAACATATTATTAAAAAAATGTAGATTATTTCACCAACCATGATTTGACACTTCCATTAGAAAAAATAATAACACCTTAAGAGGTAATGGAACATTATACAATTTTTGAAAAAAGGTTTGATGATATGTATGTCTTGAATGAAGGTATTTCAAAAAATCAAAAAAGTAGGAAGCATTATCTCTAGATTCAAAAATCATATTGAGAAAATATTTAGATAATTATAGAGGTTAGATTCCCAAGATAGATATAGAAATATTTAGCTACTATTATGGGCCCCCGTGTCTTTGGCCATCCATTTTATAAGATTTTAGTACAATGTTCATTATTGGTGTGAATGTTGATTTGATAATTATTTATATTTTGAATATCATTGACTTTTTTAAGGAATAACATGTTCACCTATTTATTCAAGCATTGATTGATAAAGTTATTATTGGGGATTTCAATGTATTCATCAGTCACAAACTTGAACATTTTTTTGGCATTCATAACTCTTTCATAAATCCATGTGTTATTGATTTCCATTGCATACAAAAAATTAGTGTCATACTTTGGGGTCCATCTAGTGATGGATTCATTTGGAATCATATTATAGGTATTAATTTTTCTTAGGATTCCACTATTTTTTAACTTGAATATTTCATCCTCCATTCACAATGAAGTAAATTAGAGGAAGGTGTTGACATCAACAAAGACATACCAATATTTCAAATGATTGGTTCACACAAAACAATAAGGCCATTTAAAAATGAAATAATTAAATTCTTTTAGGAGAGATGTATCTCTACTTTAAACAATTTAGATACATGTGAAGTGTCAAGGGTATATACAAGAGCTGAATTGATGTGTGATTGGACATAAGTTTAAGGGAATTTATCTTGCATTATAGAAACTGAAGAACAAACAATTTTTAATGTTGAATTTCTACTTTTTTTGACAATTTCATAGCAACCAATACAAGAATAACCACTTTGATCAGTACTAGGTGCATAACATTTTTAATTTATTTTAAAATCATGCTTTATTTTTCAAATATAACATCTTAACAATCTTTTGATGTGTATGTTTTATTTTTCAAACATAATAACTTAGAAATTATTCAGTGTGTAGTACTAATGGCATTGTATGCAAGTGAAGAAAAAATAATAATGAAAAATCAATGAACATGAACATGACACATTTAAAGTTGAAGAAGGTAAGATAAGATCATGCATATTTTTATATTTATATAATTTTTTATTTATCAAATGTTTATAATACTAACAAAATATTTATTCATTTTTATGTCTCTATTAAAATAGTTCACAACATAGCTCTACAACTTTGTGTCTCCAACATAACAACCCATGATACAGATCTACAACTTGTTGTCTCCAAAAAAATAACACAAGGTAAAACTCTAAAAAAAGATGTTTTTAAAATAAAAATATCAAATCAATTGATGATACAAATTTTTAGTTACTACATTGTATAATACCTTGAAGGGAATAAAGAACCAAATGTTCAATGAAAGAGTGCACATGTACAAACTACAAAAAGGAAAAAAAAAAAGAGGTGAAAACCCCTTTCAATGAACATTTAATTATACAATTTCATACACTATAATATATTAATTATCTTTATTTATTTAAACACATTATAATTTGATTTTTTTCATGGACAAGAGATTGTAGAAGATAATAAATTATAGACTTGCATCATCTTGGGATTTACAAGTGTGGGTTCATTTTATTGTTGTGTTGACTTGAATGTGGTTTTAATTACCCAATTTAAAATAAAAAAATATTTTATATAATGTGTCTTCAATACAATAAATTTTGATGTTGAGTATCCATGATCTTTATCAATATAAAAATGATTTCTTTCAATGGACAAAAATATTGTGATTGTGAGAAAATTGATGAAAAATAGATTTTATATTAAGAATATTTTGATGAAAAATGGCATATATATATAATATATATATATATGTGCCATTTTTCATCAAAATATTCTTAATATAAAATCTATTATTCATCAATTTTCTCACAATCACAATATTTTTGTCCATTGAAAGAAATCATTTTTATATTGATAAAGATCATGGATACTCAACATCAAAATTTATTGTATTGAAGACACATTATATAAAATATTATATATATATATTGATATTGTAGAAGTAATTAGATATATATACACATGCTAGATATAAGAATTATATGATATAAGGAAAGAAATGAATAAAGTATATTGTGATAGAAACAATTATATTGCTATTGATTTAAATAGTTTTTAATTTGATATGTCTTATTGGAAGTATATGAATGGGGTTAAACTATAGCTATCTATTCATTTGAAATTAGTGATAGTGAACTTTGGATTAGAATGATTAAAGCCTATTTTATTTGTTGTGATCCATTGTTTAAACATATAAATATGTATTGGTATGCATAAGAACAGATAATACTTTCATTAATATAATAATATATATGTTTGTTGATCAATGTTAAATTCCTATCAACATCTATGAGAAATGAGTTATGAAAAAATTGGATTATTTTAGAATATGATCAAGTTATGGTCAAGTTATAAGGATTTAATGTGAACACATATATGCATATATATGTTACAAAACTAGCAATAGAAATGGTACATCTATGTATAAGAATATAGTTATATGTGCCTGAGCATGTATTTATTTTTATATATGTTTATATGAATCTTTATAAGATTTAATAAAATGCAAATAAAAAATGTATTATGTTTATATGTTACAATATGAAATGCAAATCAAAAGCACATCAATGATCAATCTAGTAACATGTAAAGCATTTTCATAGAAAATTTCCATGTTATATTTCTTATAATATAATATTGTTAATAAATGATTGCTTTCTTTTTAATAAATTGTAGACATTTCAAAGGAGCTAAAATTGACTTCTAAAAAACTATTGATTTTTGGGTTGGGTAACTTATTATTTATTGTGAACAAAATAAAAGATATGAAAAAAAATGACACAGGAAAAAAATAATATTATAAAATAGAAAATATGTCATACTACATTTTATATCATTCTAAATAAATTTTGAAGGTGGCACTATAGTCTTTTTCTCATGTTGGCATTTGGTCAATGATAGGGGATAATCATTTGAGGCTACTCCTTCAATCCATGGGTTACACAAGTTTAAATTTCATTTTTGTTTGGGGGAAAAGATATTCTAATCTCTTGAATATAAAAATAAATAAACTGGATGAATTTATTTTTAAAGGGATCTTTGGATATTATTTTTCAATTGCCAACATGGTGTTGATTGATTGTAATTCTCAAAATTGTGTTACAAATTAAAAATTAAAAAGCTAGTTATGTTACGTCAAGTAGATATACTATGAATGGAAGTCAGAAAGATGAAAAAGATTAGAGAATCAAAATGACATCTATCATCACATTCTTGGAAGAAAGTAAAAAATCCTTACTAGTAGCTGTGAACCATTATTTAGAAGGATGTAACTTTGCCATATGATTCTTTCAAGTGTATTTATAGATTATAAACTATAATTATAGTAATAAACATTATCATCAATTTCATACAAATAAATTCTAAATAATTTCAAATGTAGTCCAATTTATTTCAAATTTATCAATTTTAATTTAGTAATACATTTATCTCATTAAGTGCAATTTGATTTATAGTTGGAGATACTTTGAAAGTATTGAATCATGTCCAAGTTTCAAAGTTAATCCCCTTGCAAGTAGATACTCCATTATTTTATCTTGAAATCATGCAAGTTGATACATTAGTATATTGACACTTATTCATGAAGATCTTCTCGATGAACAACAAACAACTCTCAAGTATCTCTCTCTCTCTCATTAAATTTTTTTCCCGATGTCAAGTCAATTGACTTGAACTCATGAAAACCTTAAAAACCTATTGATAATGTATTTTTAGTCCCTTTATTATCTTGGTTCTAAAATTGAATGGTTATCCATCAAACCTCAAACATTTTTATGAATAAGAAACCCTAAGAAACATCAAATGAGATTCTATTAGTAGATGAACTGATTGCCTATTATGTTTTCATCCATAATTTATCTTTTAGGCCTATTTCTTATTTTGTTTCATTCTACTAATAGGGTTCTGAGATGAAAACCTAGTCTTAATAGGAAATATATTTGTCCTTCATCCATGTGTTAAACCACCCTAGTTACTCATAATATTTCCCTATATTTGTCCACATGATGCCTGTAAGGGCATTAGAAGGCCAAAATTTTATAGTAACAAATTTTACTGGTCCTAGTGAGTACTTTCATTGTGTGAAGCATAACAACAAAATAAGATTCAAATGATATTAAATTTTTTGCCAACCTCTTTAAATGGGCTAATTACCTATGCATGAGTGCTATTTATCATATTTAAATGCATTGATTGCCTATGAATGAGTGTTATTCATCATCCTATTTGAGGGGCCTCATGATACCTTCAAGGTACTATTAGTAACCCAAGTTGTACCCTATTGAAGTAGACTACTCAGATATACTCCAAACCTAGACTAACATTGAAATGGTCTAAGGCTATGGGATACCTATGACTAGACCAAATGTATATATTGTGAGGTTAGATCCTATATATAAATCAATTTAGATAAATTACTAAAAAATACTTAATGTTGGGTTAAAAAGATTAAGAAAGATTACTGAAATGGAAATCTATGCTAGTGATGGTGATGCACCTAAATGATGAATGATCCTCTATAAACCTTGAACTTGGGCACACTTATGAATTAAAAGGGGTCATATTTTCAATAATAATTTATTAAAATAATCCTAAATAAGAGTGTTTTAGATGAAGGTTTGATATAAAGTCTTCAAATTGAAGGTAGAGGAATGAAGGTCTGTAAAGACACTGCATACTATCACTCTTCAACATAGTTTATATTCTTTAACACGTTAGGTGACCTATAGAGGATGAAAACACAATAGTAGGTGAATGAGAAGACATAAAAAAGGAGATAAATATCACACTTATCTATAAATCATCAATCAAAAGAACACACAAAAACTATGAATAAGTTTGTAATAAACTTTATTTATTGACTTTAGGTGCCAGTTACAATTCCAGTATAGTTTTTGTATACCAACCTAAGGCATCCTAAAATTTACCATAAGACCTTGAATATATAACAAAATAGAATAATATAATACAATATGTTGTAGAGGAGATAATAATAAGTTATATAATTATCAACTCAAGTCAAATTCAATTATAAACAGTTATCAATAGTCCTCAAGACATATCTCCATGTATAATGCCATACATGTTCCTTGAATAAGATCCTTGGAATTGAAAACAAGGTGGTATGCCATAGTTGATTTTTCCAAACTCCTTTTCTAGCATGTTAATCTGTATATTTATTAGACAACTCCACTTGAGGGGAGTTAACTCATGCATTGATACTCAAGATGAGTTATGCATGTGATTGGATCAATTATAGACTAATTAACTCATTATAAGGACTAGTTATGCTTGTGATTGACATCAAGGGTCAGTTATGTGGCATGGTTTTCCTCTTATAAACTTAATTAACACTTATGTTAACCTTCTCAAAAGCTTTTATGCCATATTTATCTTCATTGATTTGACCAAGTAGGTCTACTCAGCCAATTAGGCCTAGTAGCCTAAATGTTTATACTTGATTACCATTAAAAATGGAATAAAAACTTTGAAAACCTAAAATATATTGAATTTGACACCTTAAATAATCTTCCATATCATTAAAAAGGTCTTCTATAATGAAAAAATCATGTAATTTGGTCAAACTAGTTGACTATGGCCCCTTGTCTTCAATCTTAAAGATTGATTAATTTGAATGAGCTCCCAAAGGCACTTGTAAAAATATTTATGATTATCTAATGATTTGAAGAGGTGGAAAAGGTGTTAGGTTTGAATCTCAAATGCTTTAAATTTCCTTAAACTACCTTGTACCTCTCATTATGCACTTTTTCTTCTCAAAATCTTATTTTATGTCATGTTTGTACACCATCCATATAATAAATTATCATGGACATGAATCTCTGAAAGTTTACTTGATGATATAGGTGGTAATTAAGAGGTTTCAATAAATTTGGATGCATTCTTCTTTAATTCTTCATAAATAGATCTATAGTAGGGTTTTATAAGGGTTTTAGAGTTCTTAAGGTTTTTAATGATGATTCATAAATCCTAGGCTTTGAATTTATAAAAACATGATACAAAACATTAGTGTATTGGGCCCTATAACTCTCCTAAAGTCCTCAACTTCCCATGTGAAATATCTATACCATGGTGAGCATGTGAAGTCACCTCTCAAAGTGGAAAATATGCTTTATGATCATGTTTGGTGTTCTAAGGCCAAGATGATTAGTCATAATGAATTTCCTATGGCTAAAATTAAAAATACACCTCTATTATAACCCTATGATGATGTTCATGGTGATTTTAAGTGCCCTCATCATCTTGATTTGGCTCTTTACCCCTTTTTGATGGCCTTGTCTAGTGATGTCAATAAATAAACATAGGTTTATGATTACTATTCTATAAGATAAGTATCTATTTTTTGATATTCATTTACTTTATTTTCCTTTCACATTCATCCCAACACCAACCCATCTCCCAAAATCTCACTTTGTGATCTTATCAATTAGTCATTTATCAACCTAGATCTACACATAGTAACCATAGATGGTTATCTCAACCACTGACAATCTCTCTAACCACTGATGGTCACCCTAAATATTGATAGTCACCTTAACTATGAAGTTTATCTAGAAGTTGAGCTCATGAGTACACTTGGTGAAATAAAGGATCATATGAAGAGGAATCATAAAATGAGTAATATGATCAAAGGTCTTGAATTACAAGTCAATTCTCTTGAGGGAAGCTTGTTAGGCATGCCCAAAAAAGAAGAAAATAAGTATCAAGAAAAAATTAAGTCTATTAAAGTGAAAGAATATAGATTAAAAGACATGGACAAAAAGGCCAAAGAGGATGAAGTGAAGATCAACATTATTAAGGATCAGTTAAAGATTGAAAATGCAAATATAAAAGAGAAAGAAGATGAGTACTCTCAGCTAAAGATTGAGATGGGGTCCTTGAAGAGTGAACATGAGATTTTTATAGTCAATTTAAATAAACTTGAAAAGAAGAATGATAATCCTAAGTATGTAAAGGAGAATGAAAGCTTTGAAATCAATGTAAGGAGGTATTTTAGAGAACCAAATGCTTCAAGTTATGCTAATTTATTCCATGGTAATTTTTATACATGTAATAAGTATGGTCATAGAGCTAAGGAATGTAGAAGGAAGTAAGTCAAGAATGAGTTATCATGGAGACTTGGAAGAATAATCATTTGATCTTGGAGAAATCATAACTTAGATCAATCAAGAGTAAATAAGGAATTATATATGAATAAGATATAAGACTATCAATAGAATTTATCTTCTATCCAAATATAAAAATACGATCACAATCATCATCAAGAAAAAGGTATGAATGATCTTATTTGTTTCAATTGTCATAGATTTGGTCACATTGATAGGTATTTAAAGAACATGTTGAATGAGTTATCAAATTAAAAAATGGTGTATGGATTTCCCAGTGTGTAAGGAAGAGGTCACAAATGGGTATGAAAACCTAAGCCTATTAGAAGAGATCAGACTGAGACCAAAGATGGTTTGTTTTCCATGATAGACATGAAGGAATGTTAATATTTTCTATTAAAATCATTTATTGACAAATATAAATAAAATAAAGAAGTCAAGGATTCATTCAAAATCAAGTAGGACTACAAGTCAAATGAGATTATGGAAATATAGGACTCTCTAGAGTTTTGGGACTTTTAATCTCTTTATGTAAAAGGGGTGTCTCTTTCTAAGCTTAAAGGAGACACTTTAAAGAAAATGGAAGAATGTTGGATGATATTTGGGTCTTGATTGATGTTGTAAGATAGAGAAGGTCGTGAGAAGATGTGTTAGCTTATTTTGAAGGACTTTGTTGATTGGCAGACCTGTGTGTCAAGTTTTCTCTATTTTAGCTTAAGGGCAAGTAAAAATGGGTTATAGGAATTGAATGTCAACAAAGGTTTAGAGTATTAAAGTTTGGTCTAAAAGGGTGTGATGGTTACCTCTAGGTGTGTAAAATGTTTCAGAGGTGTGCATTGACTAGAAGGAGGTTTATTGACCTTGTTCATTTTAAGATTCTAGGGTTTTGAGCTCTACTTGAAAAGTGGTTTGAATTATGAATTGAGGTATAAGGATTATTAATAGTTTGAATGGGCGAAATGGGTTTTAAAATCAAGCTTCATAAAGATTTAAAGATGTATGGGTTTCTTAGTATTTAAGTTTTTGTCTAGATGGAGGCTTGATTGGCAAGTTGGTTTGTAAAAGAAGTATGTTGCATAAGATGATTTAGGTGATGAAAATTTGTGTGATTAAGGGGGAGTATGAGATTGAACTAGATATGAATTTTTTGGTCCTAAAGTTGTGTCTAAAAAAATTTGTGGGATCTGCATGTTCCAGGTAGGGCTACCAAGATGCTAGACAGGCCTAGTGTGAAGAAGAGTGTGTTTTGATCAAATTATCCAAAAGAGAAAGGTATGAGTATTTCAAGGCGAGTTATAAAGTTGGTTTAGTGCATGTTTCATATGTGGTGAGTGGCATGATGTTTTGTTTTTGGTCCTTTAGGTGGTTTGAGAGAGAAGGTTGGTAAGCCTATATGGTGGTTCTTCATGGTGTGTGGAGATCTTAAGATGCTTAGGAGGTGAAAATTCTCAAAAATAGTTAGGGGGTCCCTCTTAGATGTTTATTTTTGATTTATATTAGATGTTAGTGGTTTTGTGTGTTTTTTTCATTTATTGGAGTGCTTGGTTGAAGAGAGTGTTAGCATAGAACATTAGGAAGTAGTCAAGGCAAGAAGAGGTAGGCTAAAGGTAAGGGGGAGTTTGTATCAAATATATAAGATAGTCCTTTATTATTTATGGTATTTTTAGGTCTTCAAGATCACTTGGTGATCACTTTGTCATTATGTCAATGGGGGAAAAAGTTCCTATTGTAGGAGTGTTTGAAGAGAGAGAAGGAAGGTGATCTATATATTATTATATGATGGTTGTTGACATCAATGAAAAAGGGGGAGATTGTTGGAGAGTTATCAATGATGTCATGTAAGTATACAAGTGAGTGTATGAAGTACCTTGATATCCTAAGTAACAATGACAAAGTTTGCAATATGTGTGTCCTAGTATGCTTGAAGTTGGCTTGGTTGATCTTCTATTTTGGCATGGTTATGAATGCTTAGGGATGACTATGGTGATTTGAGTTTGTGAGAGAGGTCATATCAGAAGTCAATAATTATTTGAGTGTTTGTGTGCATAAGAGTATACCTCATGAACATGTGTATTAAATTATTAAGGCTTTGAAAGATTTGGAATTGAAATTGGATTATCTAGGCTCACTGATTCATCCCCCTCTCAGTGATTGTACCTCTAACACATAATTTTGAATAGTCAAACATGGTTGAATAAGGGGAATTTTTTTTGGACCAAGGCCTTATCTTTGAATCTATTGTATATGTTGAGTAAAAGGTAATTGTTGCCTAATTAATAATTTTTTGATAATAGTACCTATTTATTATGTATACACCAATTTTGAAATATATTCTTGTTCTATGTTAGGCATTAGTCTTTGACCAATTGAGACACATTATTTATTAGACAACATTTGTGATTGTAATGGTATATTGGTCTATCACTATCTATCAAGTTGGAATGTTTGATTCCCCTTGTTGAGGTGGCATAGTGTTCTACCTATGTTTTGATGGTAGATTAGATTGTGCCTATTATTTTGGAATTTTATTCATTACATAGTGAGGTGGTGTATAATTGATCAGTTTTTGTTGATGCAAAGCACTATTCAGTGCTTGATTACTTAATCCTTGTGGTTACATACTTGACAAAGACACTAGTTAAGGATTAGAGGTAACTTATTTTGGTTAGGATGTATGAGTTCCTACCCCATACCATTATGAACCAATTATGTTAAAGGCATTTTTATTTTGGACTAGTTTTTGGTGTATTTAAACCACTTTGGCCTAGATTAGAAAACCCTTGTATAGTATCCATTATGTTTGGCACATTTTGCTATATAGAAGCCACAATCACATATTTAATAGATGAGACATGGTACATGTCACCAATTGAATTGGTTTGAAAAAATGGGTCTATACCCAATTATCTTGACCTATCAAATCAATTAATAATCTTGTTAAAGGATCTAACTCTATGAGTTGATCATTTGATATGGACATGTTATTAAAATTGCATGTTAGATTCAAATAGGTTTTATATGCTTGTTGCATTTATACAAAGAGGTCATCCATGAGGCCCTTTATTTTGAAAATAATATTATGGTCTTGATACAATGTCAACATGAGTGCTTAATTATGGATAGTATAGGCATGTTCAATGGTTTGGGTATAAGGCATGTTTAGAGGCACTCTAACTAAACTAGGTAAATTTTCATGGGGAAAGTATGTTGGAAACTTGGCCCCTACCTCTGTGGCTCTGACTAAAACCTCACCCTTTTTTTCAATCAAGTGATAATAAAATAAATAAGTATCATACATTGATGGCATAGTAACATAATATGGTTGTTGTTGAGTTTGTTTTATAGTTGATGGTATGCTAGTAAGGTACTTAACAATTTGCTCTTGGTCTTACTTTAAATAGAGAGGTATGTTAACCAAATAATGGGATAATATATCTTGAATTTATTCCCTATAGTGATCAATTTAAGGAGGATAAGGATCCATCTCACAAACCACATCATCATCGTAGGGGTCTTGAACAAAGTTATCATTCATGACTATGTTATCATAACCTAGATTGTACATGGATCCATTATGAGTGTAATGAGACATGTCCAAATTAATTACTAATCTTCCATGAATAAATGTCTAGAGTTATGAAAACTCTTAAAAACAAGGTATAAAATATAAATGGTCCAAACATGGTCTAAGAAATGGAGTTATTTCTCCAAAATGGTTTAAAGTCAAATGCCTTATACAAAGGGTCAAGTGAATGGATAAAACCAAATTCCAAAATTAGGTAAAAAGTGATTCAAATGGTTCTAATATAGTTATAAAGATGAAATTTTTTGATAGGTATTTGGGAACAAGGCACAAATTGAGGCTCAAAATGACTACACCTAAAATAAATAGGTAAGATGTTAGGACTCTTAGAAACACAACACAAGAGCTAGACTTGGAACATGATAGGCGTAAGAAAAAGGGTAAAGTGATAGGTCTTTTGGGAACATGACATAAAATATAGACTTTGAAACACATTAGGTCTAAGATAAATGGGAATTTCTAGGTCTTTTAAGAACAAGGCACAAAAGCTAGACTTGGCACAAACTGGGTCTAAAAAGACAAGATAATTAATCTAACAAATTTGAAACACTTTGACTCAAACTAGGCATTTAGATTCCAAAATAAACTTGAGATTTTGTAAAATTATTTGGATTTTAGGCACATATAATATATACCACTTCTCAAAGGTAGGCACAATGATAGTCTCTTAAATTGAGTAAGGAACTAGTCTAAGTTGCACAACCCAAAATTGAAAGATAAATGTCTAAGCCAAAATTACGTGAGACATAGGCATAAATAAATAAATATTTGAATCAAAACTTATCAAGACCAATTTTTAAATTTATTTATAAGGCTTGGTTTTTTGAATGAACAACAAGCTAAAAAAAATAGATGGCATAATAATACTAGGCATAGACCAGGAAGGAACACATGGTTTATTTAATTGTAATTAGATACAAGGAAACAAGTATTTGAAACAATGAGAGAAAAATAATGATGTTATTATGATATAAAGGTATTAAAAATAGTTTGTTTTAAAAAATTTAAGGCACAAGACTCAAAATTAATGAGCAACATAACAATGCCCATTTCAAACAAGTGACACATACACACACACACACACAAAAGTTTTGATAAATGACTAAGACAAAGTGTGATGTCAAATATATGGAATAACACATTTTCAAAAAAAGGAGTGAATTGAAAACGTGACTAATTTTTGTACATAGTATGACAACTAAATTTTTTTTACTTAACATAATGCAAGTAATAAGGAAAAATAACAAAAACACCTAAGAGTAACATCTTAATCTTAAACACTGGCAAGGTGGATTCATACTATTAAATTCCATTTATATACTTGCTCTTGAGAGTAAATTATGTTATTAATACAAAAATTAAAATATTCATGAATATTATGGTTGTTAGGCCCTCTATTCTCTCAAGATTTCTTATGGTGACATTGAACTCTGGGCTACTCACCCTACATTCATAGTATATCTGTGGAAAGTGAGGTTGTCTAAACTATCAATTTTTGTTTATTCTAAATGGTCCCATATGTGTGGTTAACACTAGGGCACAACACATAATTTAGAAATATATTAATTGGCTTGTTTTGAAAAGGTATTATCCTTTTCACAACAACTACATCTATATATTACTTATTGTAGTGTGATGTTTGAGTTAGTCATATGTTCTAAGGTAATCTCGTACTAATGGAGCTTGCTTAAATGCTCAAATAATCATCGTAATAAGTAAAAGTCAATTTATATGCCCCTACCATAGAGTGGGGTTGAAGTGATTCTAGGAGATGAATTCTTGGGTCAACACTTCCCTTGCAAATCCATATGGAGGTGATGAACTCCCACCCACAAACCAAGATGCATGAAATAGAAATTGAGTAGAAGGACTTGAGGGTAATTTTTGGATCACCCAAATCACTCATATTTTAGGGAGGTCCTTAGAAAATTTCCTTCCATGCTTTTAGACAAAATCAACAAATGCAATAAGTGATGCATTTTTTATCACCCAAGTTCCCTAAAGGGGATGGGGAGAGAGCATACATACAACACTTGGCTTGAAAAACAAACACACAACTATGATCATAAAAAATAAAATTCTTATGAGTATTTAACTAGAGTTTGAGTTCATGTTTATAACACCAAAAAAAATATGACATGGAGTTTACCCCCTTGGCATTGTTTAAAAACTTTAGATACAATGAAAATATCTTAAATAAATATTTTAAAATACTAAATTTAAATGTGACTTTTGAATCTTAGAGTGCTTAAAACCATATTTCCTTGGAATTTGGGTCCTACAAAAGATGTTAGGGGGTCCTTGTCTTATAATAAAAATTTAAGTGGGTAAATGGATATTGAAAATTAGATTTTGGGTTTTAAATATTTTTCACACAATGTAAAACCATAGAAACATAGAGCAATACCATGTCTTTTCTTGCAAAACCACACCTATTAGCTCAAAACCACAACTCTCTATAAAATAGAGTGTCAGAAAAAAATCAAAACTCTTATATAAATATCATAGAAGTTATGTTAATACCTCCAATTTTGAGGCAAAACCATAACTTATTATGCAAAATCATAACTCTCCCTACAACACAAAATAGTTAGTAGAAAACTATGATGGTTTAATGTAATATCATGATAGTTATAATAATATCATGATAATTAAGGTAATATAATGATTGTAAATTCATAATATTGTGCAATATAATGATTTCATAAAGCAAAAATGTGACTATATAGAGAAAAATCATGATTTCTTGTAGAACATCTATGAGCCTCCAATTTCAACTTTTTTGATCAAAAAGTTTGGATTTTGACATGAAAATTGTTAGGAGGATATCATAAAATTCCTTGGGAATAAATTTTTGTGGTTATTGAACCATCAGGAGTTCCATCATATGAACAAGGACTATGTAGATGGGAGGTTTGTATAATATTAGTCTATTAAAACTAAATCAAAGTAGCACACTAAAACACTTAACACCTCTAGCCTAGACACTAGGGGGAGCATAGGTAACAAGCATAAATGTGAAAACACAACTAGAACACAAAATAAATCATTATTTAACCTTTTCTATAGTTCCATATGGCTTGTTGAAGTGGCTTTCTTGGTTTTAAGCATCAAGAAGTAGTTATCAATGAAGATCTATTTGCTCCTTCTCTCTTAGCACCTTGGCTTGGCTAGTTGGATTATGAATTTGGCATGGTAACACTACTTGAAATTATTGTTTCTAAGAAAATGAGCCTTATAAATTTGGCTTATGAGATCTTAGAAATTAATAGGTATGGCCTTTTATTTATATCCTCAAAAGTTAACTCTCACCCAAGGTGAGTTAATGTTGAGTTTAAACATGGAATGATTTAAAACTAACCCTAGGTGAGTTGAAGCTAACTCTAGTTGAGTTAAAATTTGTCATGTAATTATTATTTTAAATTACTAGGCATGGCTCTCAAATTAGATATTTTGAGATACTTTGGAAGATACTGATAACTTAAAGGCAATGATGAAAATGCTTGATATTTTGAATTTTGGAATTTCCATTTTTAGATATTGATAAATTGTAAATAGATAATTTAACTAATCATTTAATCTAGTTTAATTAAATGATTCATTTTGATTAACATTTTATCTCTTTTAAAAATTATTCAAGTGCCCATCTTAATGAGTGCATAGGCCAAACTTCTAGTTGTTGGGTTGCAAGGTGACTAGAGATGAATCAGTGAGAGGTTATTATTGCGTATATGATATTATCCCAAATAGGGATGCCTCAACATGATTATAAGCATTGATTATTTATGCATAGCCAAAAATGGGTTGTTAAGTGATTTATAAGTTTAATTTGTAATATTTGGTAGAAATCAATCTGAAGTCTAGTCAGAAGCTAGTTGTGGCTAGAGTGGGGTGTCTACATGAATCATCTTTGGTTTTTAGACTCCATCATTCTCTTTATGGCCTCAAAAAAGATCTTATATCTTGGTACAATAAGATTGATATTTTTATTTTCATTTTTAGTTTTTATCATTGTGACTCAAATCATAATTTATACATCTTGAACCATAATTATGATATTTTAATTTTGGTTTTATATGTTGACGACCTTTTCCTCACTAGTAGTTTAGAATACTTGATTTAGGACATCAAAGGAAAGTTGGAAAATGGGTTTTATATGATAGATCTTGGAATTTTTCATTATTTTCTTGGCCTATAGGATCACTAATATTTTGAGTGTATCTCTATTGGGCATCAAAAATATAACTCAAATCTTTTTCATCATTTTAGTATGGTTGATTGTAAACCTGAACCCACTCCATATCAGTCAGGTGTAGTTTTTTTACTACTTGTATGACTCCCCTTGTTGATTTAACCTTGTATTTAAAGCTTATAGGTAGGATTGTATTCCTAATGCACAATCATCCTGATATCACTTTTATTGTGAACCTTGTCTCTCATTTTTCACATTAACCTTAGGAGAGTCATTATAAATCTAAAAACCACATTTGGTTCTACACTTAGGGAACCACACACTTTGGTATACATTACACACCACAAAAATATCCATAGATTATGAGCTATATTGATTGTAATTGGGCTAGTGATGTTGATAATCGTAAGTCCACTTGTGATTCTATATACAATCTTAGTGTTGAGATCAACACACCCAATTTTCCAAAAATGGGGACCCCATGACAAATTTGGATCATTTACCATAGGATAAACCTTACCTTTGGTACCAAATGACTAAAACCCCCTTATATGACTTGAGATATTAAAGAGTCATGTTAGCTGATCATAAATATTAATAAGGTATTTTTTAAATATTTCAATAATGTCTAGTTTATTGAGTTTTCTAATGATCTCATTTGTTTAAAAACTACTCGTATAAGGGGTTAAATTCAAAGATCCAAGGTATGATCCCTATAACTTGATCAAGGTTACTTAATTAAGGTTTTTTGAACCATGGTCTAACTTTATCTATGCCAAAATTTATATTTGATACTATGATATACCTTAATATCAAATTTTAGATAAAGGTCCAAGTCATATTTCATATTCCAATTTTACTACTCTATACTTGTACCTTTTATTTCATATCATGATTTGCTAACTTTCACACCTTTTCATTTGGTAGGAGCCCAATTCTAGCTCAACCTCAATTGACACATGATAATATCACATGCATTGGTCACTTGGTTGTATAAAGTTTGGCACTTTATCACATATCTTTTATCCTACAATGTTTTTGACCGAATGACCTAATAGGATTCTACCACTTATCACTCATTCATAGTGTTTTATTTAATGAAGAAGTTATAACTCAATCATAACATGCCATGTGGCACCGAATCATGCCCTTCCAATGATCTTATTATTTTCTAAAGTATCATGATCTCATGATCCCATTGTAACATGCCACTTGGCACTAATTCATGGTATTTCAAGTTCAAGGAGGAGTTATAAAGTTCATGACCTATAAACCCAAAGGGATCCTACCACTTGAAACTTGTTCATGGCATTTTAGTTCATGATGAAGTTATGACTCAATTAGAACATGTCATATGGTACCTAATCATGACCTTCCAAGGATCATATTATTTTCTAAAGTTTCATGACCCTATAACCTAATCATAATGTACCAATTTGAACTTTTTTGTGCCCCCATAACTAAGTTTTAATTTTATATTTCAATAATACTATGATTCCATGACAAGATAACACTTGATAGTGAGTCGCTAGATCTTGTGTAGCTAGATGCTACATGGAAGTCACCTAATAGTTGGGAGCAATGGGATGAAGATATGTGGACCCATGTTTCATAATAATAACATAATCAAGGGAAGCCATGAAGCCTAGTGATATAATTATCCAACCAAAATTTGGCACTTAAAAAAGTGTCATGCATATTAGGTCCATTAAAGGTTTCATATAATAAAGTTGTGTGATAGTGAGAGCCAATGAAATCTTTCCACTTGGAAAGCCAATAGAAGTTATGAGGCCATGTCAACCAAAATATGAAATGTGTTGATCTATGAAATAGTTAGAGAAAATAAATCTAATCAAAATATGACACTTTTAAAAGTGTCATGTAATCCACTTGGGGGGTTTAATATTCAAAATAAAAGGCTATAGTACTTGAAAAGGTGCTAAGTTTTGAGTATGTGTTAGGTGCAGCACCTACGTGTCACACATTTGACCATAATTTTCTAGTTTGAGGTGAAAATTAAATGCTAATGGGTCTTGTTTTAGTGGGTGTAAATCCAAGTTGCTTCACTAAAAAAGTTAAGCCTATAATAATAATCCACATGGACAAAGCAAAGGTATTGATTGGCTCATTTATCAAAATAGAATTTCAAAGCTATTAGAATAAAATTGAAGAGCCACCTAGGATTTAAATCAAATAAACTTAAGGTATTTCCCATTTATGAATCACACTATTTAGTTTAAATTCTGAATTTAGAGTTTAAATCTTACCATCTCAAAGTAATAGGTTTACCTTTAGTTGTTATCTCCTAAGAACTTTGAAGCATTTTGTTAATTTTTCTAAGGACCTATGTTAATTATTTTTCCGTTAAAGCAATTTTAAATCTCTTCAATCATATAATTTAAAACTATGGTTGAAGTTGTAATATCCAGAGCCATCAAGCAAGAACAAGCCCCTTTCTTTTACTCCTATGGGACAAACATCATCTTTTAGGACACTAATTTCAACTCTGTTGCATTGGCCATTGAAGATAAACATTATAATGACTTTTTATACCGTATATAAAATAATATGGATCAAGATAGTGATCATGATAAAGGATGAAATGAGGTAAAGGATAGATTGGATATTTTGGCACTCAAATCTATATGATTACACAAATAAACATCTAACCTAGAAATACTCCCCTACATAGACTTAGTCTACCATATATTTCTTTAGTCTAGGTTCATTAATATTATGATTAAATATTTTAATTTAGGTCAAGACATAGACTTCATAATCAAGCTATCATTTTAGCATTACTATGATTTTCCCAAACTAGATATCATGTATAATTAGGAAATTATGACTTGATGGCTCTAAACCCATAATGGAGGTTTTGAGAGAGTGGGATGAGAACAAGGGGAAGTTTTATGCAAAACCAAAATCAAAAAAATCCCCATCACCTAATTCAAAAAATGAATGCAAATGGGAATGTCTATGATGAATCAATTACATGGGGCTGAAGACACATGTTATGTAGATGAAATATGGGTTCCACTTATGTCTATGATAATAGATGATTTAAAGACTCCCCATTTGGGATAAATTATATATTATAATCACAAATTATAAAAGTTATGGCAAACCAAAGGGATCATTTTTAAATGATGGCCTACTTGGTAGATGTAATCTACACCACCAAAACATTCTCTCAGTTCACCAATTGGGATCCTAAGCTAAAATGGACTATGTCTCATACTTTATTAAAGGTCAAAGTTTAAAAATATGAGCAAGAGATGAGGGTAATAGATGATCATTTATACCCTATAGTGTAAAATTCAATCCATGAAAGGCCCATGCCTAGACCATTAGATTAAATTTGAGTAACCCTGATAACATTGGGAGCCTATTGGTACTACTTAAATTGCATAGTGGTGAGGATATATAGAATCAAAATAGTCCCCCTCAAGTTGCCCATTAGAGTGACAAAAAAGAAAGGTAAACAAGAAATTTCTTTTCAATTACTCATAAGTTGGATGGATTATGCAAGAACAAAAAGAGAGGATTGGTTCATCATAAACTATCTAACACTTGTTGGTTTTGGATTGAGAACTAGAAATTTTTCATTGCTTCTACCAAGAAAAGGCCCACTTTTAATTCAAAAAGAGATAAAAACTAGCAATGGGACCCTAAGTATATAAATTTCAAACATTGCACCAATCATAGTTCAGCCTTCAGCATCACCTACCACTATGAGCATAAGGATGAGGATAGATTCTACATCAATGCCACCAATGATCAAGAGGTAAAGCAAAGATTGAAAGATATTGTTAAGTGTAGATTAAAGGATGTAGGTTTCTATGAATTTTTCAAACCTAAGGGTGCTCAAGAAGGTCCTTATACATCCACAGTTCATGTTAAAGGTGATGAAGAAGAAATTCCAACTGACCCTCAACTTAGTCAAAGTATATTATAAGAATTATACTCTACTTTGGGGAAGGTAAGAACTGAGATAGGGAAGAATACTAAGCATCTTTTAATTTTAGAAACATCTAGCACCCCATCCTAGGTTTGTAGTATTACCGCAATTCGAATAAAACCTTCAATGTTACATCATTCATCTTTAGTGGAGATAGTAACACTACCCACAAAACACCAATAACTTTTACACCATAATTGCCTCTGTTGCTTCTTATCAAGAAGGAACTAGGTATGATAGGTCAAGAATGTGTTTATTTTCCTCCCATATTCCTAAGTAACTAGACTTGGGGTATTTTATGTGAACCCCCAACACTTGACAACATGAACTTAATGCTCTATAGACACCTTACAAGACCTGTGATTAGGCCCTTGACTATCCCTTTTCCCACTATCAATCTTTTTGTGTTGTCATCCACTTTAAATTTATTTGTGATGGCCAATCTACTCCTAATTTTTCCCAGGCCCATGCCTAGGTCAGGTCCCCAATTGCCAAAGGGGAGGCCTATTATTTTCATACCTTAGGTCCCTTTGTTCTCATCAAGGTCTCTAGATAACAAGAGTTTTTATGATCCTCTAAATTAACACTTACCATTTCATCACCTATATCTACCTTCATCTTGGTCACCTCTATAGTTACTTCCCAAACATATACCTTCCAAGAATTGACACTAATTAATTAACTACCCCGATCTACTCAGCCTCAGGGGGACATTTTAGATAAATCCTAGATTTAAAAAATTCAGTTGGACACAATAAAGAGGTAGGATTTGGTTATAGTAGAACCTCCAAAGGTCTCACTTGAATTTGAATTTTTTTTTGGAGCAATGAAGAGGCTAACCAAAAGGAAGATAACTCATCTAGATCAGATAATTGTGTATGAGTCTAAAGAAACCCTATTTGCATTAATAAAGAATAAAAGAGCTAAGCCTAGCTAGTAAAAACACTATGAAGAGGAACCCCTCTTAGATTTAAAGGCATATGATGATGTGGACTAAAAATTGGTAAAAGGGATGCAATAAATAACAATTGAGCTAAAGAAACAACACAAAGCCACATTGCTAAAGGATACCATAACAAAGGTGGAATGGGAAGTTAAGGTCATGTTTGATACACTAAATATTTTGGATTAGTACAAATTAAAAAGGTATGAAGTCTAAAACATAATTCTTAAGGTAGAGAGTACCTATAAGACCTATGATAGCAAGGTAGTCAACTTGGTTAAGTTCATTAGAATGAATAAATTTGAAGACCTGAACTTGATCTCATTATAGAATTTGAGCATTAATTGGTCTTATATAATTAGAAGAAGGAAATATTTGAACCACTAGATTGATGACATGAGATCCTTGGGCTAGTCTCTTACCCAACTGGGTGATAGAGTTATAACTCTACTTAAAGAGGCTGAAATCACACACCTTGATAACAAGGATGGTTCCATCATCAGAAAAGATGCTTTTAGAGCCTAGCTATAAAATTTCATCATCAATTTCAATAAATAGGATATGGATAGAGTTACCTTTGGGGAATATATGGTAAACTTAGCAACATTGGCCAATTAAAGAATAGAAAAGACAATGGCAATTAATGAGGCTGTAGGACCTCTCTTGAACAAATATGATACAATGTCAAGTCTCACCATAAAATTGCTAAAGGAACCCATAATAAATTTTAAATTGATTGATAATGACTAAAATAAATTATATGTGACATAGAAGCTGAGAAGTAGGTGAGTACTAAGCCAAAGATGGTCACCACAAAAGCTTCTTCCTATTTAGCTCCTCTTGGGATTTCTTCTTATTCAACTATACTGGGGAGTACTCCCTCTTTTGCTACTATGGTTTCACTATAATATTATACCACAGTGGGAGCTTCATCATCATCCATGTCATCAGGATCCTAGCCTAACACCTTAGGATCAAGATAACCCTTTATTAGGCTATATCTTAATGAATTTCATGTTCTATTTTTGATCAATATATTATAAAAGATTATGTCTTTGAATAGGGAATATTATTTAGATTTTTCAAACATGAGGGACTTCTATCCACTATGTTGAGACCAACACCACCTCATATTTTTTTTGAAAAGGGGACCCATGTGATTTTTTCTTAAACTTTTATATCCTAGAATAAGTGTGAAAGACTATTTGATTAGGTTTTTAATGTTGTGAAATGGGACCTGTGTGATTGTTTCCCAAACTTATATATGTGTGAAAGATTGTTTGATTATGTTTTTGATGTTAATAAAAAAACATCTTGAAGGTTATTAACTATAGGTTCCATGAAAGAAGTCAGGGATCCCAAATAATAAACCCTAGTGATTTTGAATTTAAATGTTCATGGGAAAGTCTAGCAGAAATTTTATGCATAATCAAGTTTTAGCTTAAAGTTCATGCACTTTTATATATCTAACACTTTATTCTTGTTTGATGTATTTGATCCAATGGTTCATCAAGATCGAAGTCTTTTAGAAAGGCATATAGTTAATGGTTTAGGCCCTAGTAAAGATCCAATGGTGATCACTTGATCAAAGGTTTTAAGTCTAATGGTGCAAAAGAAATATTTCATTATTTTAAAATTGATAGTTTTTCCCCCATCATTTGACATTTGTGAGGATGTATTTGATGGGACTAAAACCATCAAATTTAAATTGAAACAAAAAGATTTTATTGTCTTAAAATTGATAGGTTTGCCCCTGTCATTTGATGTCTATGAAGACATATTTGATAAGACCAAACCCATCCAATTTAACATAAACAATCCTCAAATCTTTGAGATCTCCTAATGGTTTTACACATGACATTTAGTTATTAGATCAATAATTTTCATTTTTTAAAAATTGATAGGTTTGCCCCCATCATTTTACTTCTATGAGGACATATTTGACAAGATCAAACCCATCAAATTTAAAGTAAAATAGAAATATTTTATTATATTAAAAATGATAGGTTCACCCATATCATTTGATGTCTACAAGGATATATTTTATACGACCAAACCCATAAAATTTATCTTAGACAATCCCCAAAGCTTTGAGATCTCCTAATGGTTTTACATGTGGCATTAGTTATTAGATCAATAAGTTTCATTGTTTTAAAATTGACAAGTTCATCCCCATCATTTGATGTCTATGAGGATGTATTTGATGAGATCAAACCCATCAAATTTAAATTGAAATAGAAAGATTTAATTGTCTTAAATTTGATAGGTTCACCCTCATCATTTGATGACTATGAGGACATATTTGATGAGATTAAACACATCAAATTTAACTTAGACATTTTTTAAAGATTAATCAAAGGGGATATTTCTAAAGCCTTTTAAAGAAATTCTTGGTTTTATTATTAAGATAAGATTGAGATAAAAAATCTTTTCTTAAGTCTTTTATTGATTAAATGGGTAAGCTTCTTACAAGATCCAATGGTGATCACTTGCTCATTATATTTAATCCAATAGTGCACATCAACATGGAAGCCTCAAGATCTCCTAAAGGATCCGATGGTGGTCACTTGCTTGTAGGATTTTGTCCAATGGTGTGAGCCAATTGAATTCTTTTAAAAGGCCTCAAAAGCTTGAAAAATGTCATAATCAAGAAGCTCAAAGATCAAGAACCAATGAAATATAAGGACCTAGATTTGGCTTCTCAAAGAAAAATAAAAGGGACTTTTGAAAACCAAAGGTCACTCTTCAAATGGTATTTATGAACATTGTCATGAAAGGCATGGAACCCTACCACATAAGCTCCATGTTAGTATGGAGGATCCAAATGAAAGATATTTCATGATTAAAAAATAAAAGAGAGATGATAGGAAAGGTTCCATCATATCTAAGGCATGTATGAGATCAAAGTTGGATGTTTTAGTCATTAAAATAGAAAAAACAATAAACCCTCCATAAAAAGGTTATAATTAGTTCAAATTGATTAGGTGACACTTAAGATAATTGTGAACTATATTCAAAGCAAGTTCCTTAGTGAGAACTTTCATAGATTTATAGTTACAATACACTATTATCAATGGCAACAGATAGGCAACAAATGAAGATTAAAGCAGAGCTTTATTTAAATTCATATGGTGAGGGAAGGGTCTTTAGAGACACAGAGTTAGATTCAATAGATTTGAATGTATAGGGAATCAAGAATTGGTCTAAATTATTCTTCTTTATCAAAGAGTTATAACTAATTTCTCAAGAAGAAAAGAGTAATTCTTCAATGTACCAAAGATACAAGGATTTAGTATCAGTTCAAATGGCAAGCCTTCATCACACAGCTACTAAACTAGAGATAATGCATTGTGCCAACCTTATTATTCCTATTTTCATTGACTGTAGAGTAGATGGAGAAAGGATTATTCATGAAATAAATGTTAGTAAAGTTACATGCATAGCTCCCATGGCCTTTGAGACTTATTATAAGCTCCCTTTACCTTATGTTGATCTTCCTTCCTTGAGAGAATGGAAAAACACCCAAAACTTGGATTTAGTTATTTCACCTTGCTTAATCCAAGGTTCCCATGTTTTTAGGACCCCTAATGGTGAGATTACTATTACTCAATTTAGATAAGGTGTTAAGGTAGCTACGAACTTATTGAATAGATCCTTTGGTGCTTATTTTACAACCTATGTGAGTAAGGTTTGGGTGTCTTATGTCCCTTACATGTTGGATCAAAACCTAACCCCTCCCAATGGAGACTTGATAATTTTATTCTTGGCCAAACAATTTACAACCATTAATAAAAATACCTCCAAACATTTATTTATAATGTCTTAACTCTTAGACTCACTCTTGACAGCTATTAATTTCATTGGCCTCCAAAATCAATCCCTTGATGGTAAGACTACCATTTCCCATCATTACTCCAAATTAAATATTTTCAAATATAGGAATCATATACAATTCATATGTGATGGTGTCTTCCCAATCATTTTTGAGACAATCACTAGTATTCCTATGCCTAGACTTCATCCTCTAATCAAAAAATAAGTGGAGACCATGGGGAATGTGTGGTTCTATCTAGATTTCACTATAATAAGGATATAAGGAATCATCATCTAGCCATATAGACTACCCATATATGTTCTCAGTAAGCTTATAGATTAAGAAATTTTTTATCACATCATTCATGGCATAGATTGGCATTGTAATAAGAATAAAAAGGCTTAGGTTCATCCCTTCCCACTAGACATTGGTAGAATTATAAACAAGGATTAGAAATAGTTGGAGATCATTGTGGTGGATAAGAACTCTTTTTATTTCCAATTATATGATCTTAAAATGTTGGACCCCAATAATAGAGTGGCTAACCATATTCAAGATAGGAAGGTCCCAAAGACTGAGTACAAACATCAACCAGGTGTGGGGAATGGTATTTACACAAGGGAAAAGAACTTTGAATAAGTACTATCTAGGGTTAAAAACTACAACATAACCTTAGAACATAAGCTAGTTAGGGATAATAATACTTTAGGATAAATATGGTAGTTACATCCTTTATAGTATCACTTGTTGCCAGGACCATTTGGGACTACACATCAAGAACCACCTATTGAGGGATAATCTTCTAATCCTCAGTAGGGAGAATTGACGAAGTCACCTCAAATTAAACAACTTGAGGATGTAAAAGGAAAATTTAAAGCTAAATGTGAGGAGTACAAGATTGAGAAAAGACCTATTGAAAGCCTCCAAATTCAGGCATCCTCACTAAGACCTTCTTCTCTAATAGGATTTATCAACTTAATTGCTTTATAAATTGGATAAATAGTGGAGAGTACCCTGGTTAACATCATGGCTACTTATGGTTCAGATAAGAAAGAAAACCCATCTAACGAATCAGGCAAGGAATTGGTTCCATTGAGTAGTGGAAAGAGATAGGTATAATTAACCTTAGTTCCTCTAGATCTAAGAAAGAGGCCTAGGTTAAATTTAACTTAACCCACTAGTGAAATAAACCTCTTTAGTGATGAGAATCCTATTCATGGACCAACCATTATTGATTGGTTTGTTTATGGGAAGTTGTGAAAAATCCCATCTCTTTCTCCTCCATTGGCTCTGACTCGAGTAGACATAGGTGTTTAGGATAATGTCAACCCATGGATTTAGGATATGTTGAAAAAATAAGTAGAGAGAAGCATCTATATTCTTCATAATAAGGAAAGCCAATGAGTTGGTACCCTAGGAGCCTCTAGGAGTTCAAATGTAGAGATTCTCAAACAATCACAGGTGAAAGAACTTGATCCTTAGGTTTAATTTAATCTAGATACATCAACTCTTGAAAGAGTAGTGACCAGGAAAGTCACTATTGGTACTAAAGAGTTTACCTTATAAAAGGCGGAGCCATTTTTAGGCTTAACTCCTATTCCAAGAAAATTAACAAGGGGACATCCTATTTTTCAAGAAGATGTAGATAGTGTGGTACTAGCCCAATCAACAATGGCCTTGGCTAGAGTTCAAGGATTGAAATAGAGGATCCTCAACATGGAAATAGAAAAGCTAGATTTAGAAGCTCAGTCTTCTTGACAATTCTTGAAAATATATTAAAAATGTTGAATAAATCCTTGATGGATGCATTCGAGAATTTGAAAAACATTAACACTAGATTGAGTGTTTTAGACCATCAAGTTGATATGGTATAAAACTTAATCATTTAGTGGTAGAATTCTCAAACTCAGATGAAGGAGCTCATCAAGGTGCATAAGAAAAAGTAGGCTTTGAATGTCAATATTATCGAACTCAAACATCTAGATATCCTCATGGTAGTTTTGGTAGATAAATACAAAGATTTGATCACCTGGAGTAGTGATGTTAAGGACTTCAACAAGAGAGACATATATTTGGTAAATAAGATTGAAAAACTTATGGGGAATCTATTAAGCAACCCTTCTCAAACCACTACTTTAGGCTTGATTAATGATGAAGAATTTAAGTATATGTTTGATACCCACATTTAGGGCATCATAGACAGCTAAGGTCATTTAGTTAAGGACAACCAGAAGACCCTTGATACCATTACTTTTGTAGGGAAGCAAATTGTAAAATTACAATGTGTCAAGGAACTTGTATCTTAGATAGATAGTTAATTTAACAAGTTAGTGGATAAAGAAGGGGATTTTCTAATGAAGCCTATAGTGGATTTTGAGCTAATGGAGTAATACACCAATGTGAAGGAATTTTTTAGATATGGTTAATTAGAAGGAGCCACCAATGGAATTCCTAAAGGAATATTCTTGTTGTAAAGTATATGATAGTTTGTTAGCATATACTCTTTATTATCAAGTTGGCATGTTTTTTTGTTGCATTGTAGATTTGTATCAAGGACAAATATCCTTATCCACATGTAGATATTTTTGAAAGTTAACCAGTTAATCACCTATGTTTCCTATAAATAGGTAGATGGTTACCATTTGTAAAGAGTGTGTTTTTGATCAATTGATACTAGGAGCATTTAATACAACTAAAGAATTCTGAAAAGATTATCTGATTATTTTTAAATGTCTATGATATCTCTCAATTATAGGGAGTTATCTTGAATTTGAATGATTCTTATTATTTGAGTACATTATTTATCATAGGGTTGTTAATTTGTGATAAATTCTAAATTGACTGTAAATATCTCAAATATACTTCATTTTATTTGCTCTATGTTTGGATGTAGTTAGGTTATCTAGATCATAATATCAAATGTTTAAAGTAAATTTGGTTCTTACTTATAATTCATATTCTTCCTTTGAATTTTGCCTAATTTGTGATATAATTTGAGATATATTGTTTTATAACATAAATTGGTTCAAATGTGCTCAAAGTAATTAGAATTTTGTCATAATATTTGAGATGAAAACTTGTAATCATGTTTCTTTCTTCTTTACCCTTTTTCCCCTTATTTTTATCAAGATTAACTCTAGCTTAGAGGTCATTGTTAATAATCATTTATTTTAACTATCAAATCCTCAAAATTATTAAGTATTCAAATAGTATAGACACTAGTGGCTCCCCAACCACTAAATCAAATAAATATTGTGGATAGTTTTCATACTTTGCTTCTATTCCACCATAGACAATCACTGAATAGTCACAAATTGCAACTCATGCCATGGATTCTAAAAATCTTAAAATGATAAGTGTTCTTCAACACTAAGAGCACCTATGGTATAGTTAGAAGCATCAACAACAGAAGCTCAACTGGTGCTAGAAGGAGGGCCTCTTTAAAGATGCTTAATATGTTTAGAAGTGTATTTGATCAAAATTATCTACATTTTACATAATTATGTTTCTTTTAACATAAATTGTGTAAAGATTAGCAACCTTTACAGAAATATGACTTTTACTATTAAAAATGTATTACTATTTGGAGTTAGGACATCTTATTTTGCTCAAAATTGACAATTCTTTGACAATAAGAAGTTTATTTGAGTCATAAGTTGTAAATATTGGTCTTCTTTGCATAATTTAGTATATCTTTGAACTTGTTTAGTTAAAGATTGATGTCCTTTGTCTTCTTATTAACAACATTTTTGAAAATTAAGATTAGTGTGCATATTATTTGTCATTATTTGGATATTAATGTATTACATCATATTTTAAAATAGGATCCTTAGTCTTCAAGTTAGAATTACCAAGGATTAGGACCATATCACATTCAAAGACTAGAGAACCCTTGTTCGAACTAGAAACTCATAGAAGGGCTAGGAAGGATAGAGGTAACGTAGGTATTCTAAATCTCTACCATCATCACCTTTTGAAGGGATTATTGTGCTTGATCTTCATCCAAACATGGTTTGGCTTAGAAATTCCCCTATCAATATACTAGGTATGGTTCATGATTTACCACGTAATCTAGAAAAATATTTGCCATTATCTAGTCTAACTAGTATTATGACTACTAAAAAACATGTTAAATATTTCAAAGTTGCATTAAGATTGTTGAATGTTATTCATGAAGATGTAGCATGTAGGTTTTTCTCATATACATTTAAAGATGTTGCATATGAATGGTTCCTCAATTTACCTGACAATTGTATTATTTCATGGAATAATTTTGACACTATTTTCATTAATCAATTTGGAAATATCATAAGCCCATTTGTTATTTATCATCAATTCACAACTATTAAGAGGGATACAAATGAATCTATTAGGTCATTTAATGCTAGGTTCTAAAAGATGTTTAGCTAGACCGTGGATCCATATAAACCTAATGAAGCTTTAGCTTTGGAGGTTTATAAAGATGTTGTTAACCCCATGACTTCTATGCTTTCAAAGAGATATATTCCACTTATCATCACATTGGATCAAGCCTATTCTGAAGTAGTGGTTATTAGTGACCAAATATAACCCCAAGGATAGATGTCTTATTATATCCCAAATGTTAATTCTCAAATGCATGCATTAAACCTTTTCCCAAGTAATAACCAAAATACTCTAGCATTAAACTAGTTTCTTACTTTGAATGTATTACCTACTTGTCGTGATACTCCTAATCAAAATCTAGGCTTCTTGAGCCATCAATTTTCCAATGGATTTCATGACAATGATCAAAAGGCTTTAGTGCTTGTCAATGTCATTAACAGTAACCAAAGTCAAAATGTCGAGGTTCCAAAAATTGAGAATGAATCTATATTGAAAATGGTACAAAAGCTTAGCACTAATTTTTTGCAATTTCAAAAACAAGTTAGTAATAATAATGACAATTTTGGAAGGAACTTCACTTTCCAAAAATTCAACAGACCCATGAATAGGTTTCAAAATGATAGTTTCTATAATAACAAAGCTAATGAGTCTTTCCCTAGAAAAAAGAATATGGATATAAACCTCACTGATATTTCCTTATTAGATTATTTTAGGGTACATGCTACTTCCAAACATGGTGAGATTGATTGTATTGAGTTTTGTAAATCTTTTGAAGCTTTTCAAAAAGAACTTGACACATTTGAAGTGGTTTCAAACAAAGACGTTTCTACAAATTCTTCTACATCTAAACCATCTGACCAAGTGCATATGGTAGAAACATTTAATTTCCCTTTTTGAGAAGATAATGATCCTAAGAATATTCCTAAGGAAATTCAAGCATTCTAGCAATTTTTAAAGATGTATCCTCTGAGAAATAGGGAACAAAAATAACCATTGACTACCTCTACCCCTCCTAAAAATTATGGGACCCCTCTAGACACTATATCAAAGAATAATATTGAACCTCCTAGAGGAAGTTCCTCTAGGTTAATGTTAACTATTGATCCTCCAAGCAAAGCTAGCTAAAACATTGTGGAAGATATGAAAAATATTAAAGATAATATCACTCTACACGAGCTAACTCAAATCATAGAACAGAGAGACTTACTCTTGGAATCATTGTGAAAGAAAAGTGATAAACCCCCTAAGAATGATAGTGAAAATTTAATTACACAAATGATCAAAGCAGAGTCCCCACCCTTTTTACTTACATTTAGGATATTTGGAAAAAATTTTCATAATTGTCTTTTAATTTCAGGAGCTTTAACCAACATGATGCCAGCTAGGATATGTGCACAACTTGAAATAATTCCAATCAAATCTGATAGGGTAATCACCTAATTAGATAAAAATAGAGTTAAGTTTGTAGGAGAATTATTAAATGTGCATATGTAGCTAGCAAGTGAACCAAGGTTTCAATAATTCATTGATATCCAGGTGGTAGAAATGCTTAGTGCTTATGGATTACTTTTAAGTAGAGAATGGACTAAAGCTTTAAATGGATATATGTCTATTGATTGTTCACACTTATGGCTTCCTTGGAAAGGTGTGGAAAATCAAATAAGAGTAGAAAGGGAACCTCAAATGAAATAAATGATAACATAATATAATGTTGTTAATGAAAGGGTAAATTTCCTAGATTCTAATTTGGGAATTTTCACTTTGTAAATTACAAAAGAACCAATTTTTAAGAGTTCTTCTCAAATCTGTGGTTTATGGAAGTTATACATTGATGGTGCCAAGTGAAAATAAGGATAAAGAGCTAGTATTATATTTATGAATCCTTTAGAAAAGAAATACCATGCAACTTATAACTTACAATTTCCTTGCACCAAAAATTTAGTTGAGTATGAGGCTCTCATACTTTGATTGTAGTTTGACATTAAACACAAAATTAAATAAATCCTTGTCTATAAAGAATATGGACTTGTGGTTAACTAAGTGAAAATTAAGTACCAGTGCAAATTGTCTAACTTAAAGAGATATAAGTTTAGGGTGTGAGATTTGATCAAATCTTTCAATGCTTTCAACATCCTAGCTATTCCAAGAGAAGAAAACAAAACTACTGATGAGCTTGCCTCTATTAAAGCTAACCTCATGCCTAATCATGATTCTCAAATCATTAATGTTGAGCCAATACCTTATCCTTTAGTTCTTGACAATATAAATCATTTCTATGTTTTCAATGATGATTAACAAATCATAGATTTCTTAACTAATTTTGGGGATTTTGAAGCTCACATTATTGATAACATTGATGGCACTTCTCATGAGGATCATCCTCAATGGTAAAATCATCTAATTAAGTGATAATAATATACCTAAAGGGATCATTTAATTGGAAAGACTATTTGATTTTGACAAAAAATTTGAAACACCTAAGCAACCCAAGGTAAATGGTAAGGATTATCATGCAAAAAATCTTCGCTCACATGATCAGCCCCAAATGGTGAATATAGGGAAGGCTTGCAATGAAATGGAAAATAGAAAATCTAGAGAGTTGATTACAAAATACAAGGATGAAATTTCTTGGTCTTATAAATATTTTAAAATATTTGTCCCAAGGTTCATTACTCATACCATACCTCTTCAAGAATGTTGAAAAACTTTTAGACATAAACAAAGGCTAGTCATACCTATTTTAGAACCCATTATTTTTAAAGAAGTCAAGAAGTTGTAGGATGAAAGGACAATATTTCATATTAGACATTCCACTTGGATGGCAAACCTAGTCCCAGTGAGAAAAAAGAATGGAAAAATAATATTGTGCATAGATTTTAGAAACCTGAATAGAGCATCTGAAAAGGATAATTATCCTTTACCTTCTCTAGACCAAGTTATCCAAATTGTTGTAGGATCTTCCATGATGTTCTTTCTGGATGGATTTTATAGGTATAACCAAGTGCTTGTTGCTCTAGAGGATAGGATGAAAATAACTTTTACTACTAAATAGGGAACATACACTTATAAGAGAATGCCTTTTGGATTAATTACTATAGGTGCAAATTTTCAAAGGCCATGGATCATGGTTTCCAAGGTTTAGTGGGCAAGTATATTATCATATATGGATGATATTATAGTATTTTATAAAAATAGATAAGAGAACTTCATACATTTGAGACAAGTATTTGATAGATGCAAGAGGTATGGTGTATCTCTTAACCCCAAGAAAAGCATATTTTATGTTATTGAGGGAAAATTATTGGAACATGTCATTACCAAAGATGGAATCTCTATGGATATTGATAGAATAGATGCCATTTATAAAATTGGGTTTCCCAATAGCCAAAAAGAACTTAAGCCATTCTTTGGCAAGATTAAATTTTTGTGAGGAACTTTATATCAGGCTTCACTGAGATTGTTAAACCTTTGAATGAAATGCTTAAGAAATACGTTATAATTTCTTGGAATAAAGAATCCAAGAAGGCCTTTGCTAAAATTAACAAGGTAATTATTCAATATCTAGTCCTCATAAGTCCTAATTTTTCAAAGGATTTCTATCTATTTTCATTTGCTTTTGAGCATACTATGGTTGTAGTGTTAACTCAAAAGGTTGATGGGAATGATCATCCTATAGCTTTCATGAGCACCAACTTAAAAAATGTAGAAGTGAATTATTCTATGATTGATAAACAATCTTATGCATTAGTAAAAGTAATAAATAAGTTTAGACATTACCTCTTTAGAAATAAAGTACATGTTATATTACTTGATCCAACTATAAAACTTATGTTGAGTTAGAATGAGCTTGGAGAAAGAAGAGGAAAATGGATGGAAATTCTACAAGAATGTGATATAGAGATGAAAATTGCCAAAATAGTGAAATGTTAGGGTCTAGTTCAGATGATCACTAGTATTGACCCAAAAGTTCATATCATACAGGTAGATCAACAAAACTTTCAACCTAATGAGTGGTATGACTTTATTATCCATTTACTTGTCAATGGTATCTATCCCCCAAGATTTATAAGAGAAAAAAAGAGAGCCTTAAGGATCAAAATATCTCATTACCTCATAAATAATAGAGTATTGTATATGAGGAAATTTGAGGGAATTTATTTGAGGTGCATGTCCAAGGAAGAAGCAACTTGGATTATGACTACCTTTCATGAAAAATTAGGAAGTGGACACCCTTTAGGAAGAACCATAGCTCATAAGATTATAAAGGCTAGGTATTATTTGCCCACACTCTTCAAAGATGCTTATAAGCATGTGAGGGAGTGTCATTCATGCAAGACATTTAGCACAAAGGAACCAAAGGCAGCCATGGCTTTACAACCTATGATAGTAGATAAACCTTTTGCACAATGGGGATTAGACTTTGTTGGAGTAATAAACCCCAATTATTTTGAAGGTTATAAGTTTGTCCTAACTACTACAAATTATTGTACTAGGTGAATTGAGGTAGTATCCACTAAGCAATGCAGAATAGAGGAAGTGATCAATTTCCTAGAAGAAAATATTTGTACTAGATTTGGAAACTAGATTATTTTGGTTTGTTATAATAGATCTGCATTCATTTCTATTGAAATGATGGAATGGGATTATGACCAAGGCATTACACTTAAGTTTTCTTATAATCAATATTCTTAAGGAAATGGTGTTTTTGAATCCATAAACAAAAATATAATGAAATCTATCAATAAATCTACTGAAGATAAACCTAGAACATGACATAAACTTCTTTAGTTTGCATTATGGGTAGATCAAATTAGGATCAAACAAGATCTAAAATATTCACCATTTTTGTTGGTATATGGTCAGGAGCCCATCTTTCTTATCACTTTGAAGTTGCCTATGTTCACAATCATACATGAATACATGGAAGATAGTCAGGAACTTGTTAATTCTCAGCTATTAGACATTATTCAAATGGAAGATGCTAGAGAAAAAGCATTTATAGACTTTAGTAGACACCAATAAACCATGATAAGATGGTTTGATAAGAGATATAAAGTAAAGGTATTTAGATAAGGAGATCTGGTCCTTATTTGGGATAAGGCATCAAAAATCAAATGTAAACATGGTAAATTCACTCCTTTATGGATTGGTCCTTACCAAATTGTAGAAATCTTGGGCGACAATACTTTTAGTTTGAAAAATCTCCAAGAAGTAGAGTTCACATTACCTATTAAGGGACAATATCTCAAATATTACTTTTCTACTACCCCACTAGAGGTCTTCATGGAATAAATGTGTAAGATTGCTAAAATTAGAATATGTAGGCTAGTTAGTTATCTTTCTTGTTTTGTTTTTTCTTCCTTGTTGGGTTTGTGTATATTTGTTTTTTTTGCATTTTTTTCTCTTCTTCTTGCTTGTTGGTGTTCCTTGGTTGTGGTAAAGTCTCATTTTATTATTATTTTTTGGTTTGGAATTGCTCGAAATGTGGATATAAATCTTACAAAGGTGACCATCGCTAGAAATGAAGTAGTATGAAGCAATTAGGAGTATTGGTATAAATTAGTATAGGAATTTATTTTCCTATAAAGATTTAAACCTTATTCTACATCAAAACATGGTTTTAAGAAGAATCATATGTATATAATGTGAATTCAGTTTATTATCTCATATTCATGCTTACACTTAAAACACATCCTTGTCATGGACTAAAGTTTCAATTAAAGGGGAGAGTATCCCAATGCTATAAAATTAAACTAAATCCTTAAAACTAGGTTGTATTGGTTTCCAACCTTTGTAAAAGGACCTCGAAAAAATATTAAAAAGAGAGAGAGCTCATTATAAAATCTATGGAAATAGAAGCAAAGGTGATTCAGGTAATCTCCACCAGGGCTATGGATACTTGGTTGGCAATGGAGCAAGACCTTAACTGGAACTAAAGGTATATTTGTTATGGATATGGATGCTTGGATAGCAGTAGAGTAATTCCCAAGCCTCCCCTAAATTAAGAGTTATTATTCTTAAATAATATCTAAAGCACTCAAAGTTAATTGCAATGGACCAAAAGGATATGGACCTAGACGTTGTTTCTTGAAATTCATGTCAAACATTAAGTGGAATCAAATCACACACTACATTTTTATGTTTTAATATCTAAGTTTAAATTTTATACATAATGAACTTGTTTCAACTAAAAGTTGATTCAGGAGAGAGTGTATTTCCAAAAAGGGATATAAAATTCATGTACAAGTTTAAACTAGAGCTTTGTGTTCTAACATATTGCTATGTTGCCCCTATGAGTCTTCATTTGTTGAGACCAACAACCCCCCCCCCCATATTTTTTTAGAAAGGGGACCCATGTGATTGTTTCCCAAACTTATATATACTAGAATAAGTGTGAAAGATTGTTTGATTATGTTTTTGATGTTGCGAAAGGGGACTCATGTGATTATTTATTGAACTTCTATATCCTAAAATAAATTTGAAAGATTGTTTGATTATGTTTTTGATGTTGCTAAAAAATCATCTTGAATGTTATTAATTTTAGCCATGAAATAAGTTAGGGTTCTAAAACAATAAACCCTAATGATTTTAAATTTAAACATTCATGGGAAAGTCTAGCAGAAGTTTTATGCATAATCAAGTTTTAACTTAAAGTTCATGCACTTTTGGATATCTAATGCTTTACACTTGTTCAATGGATTTGATCCAATTATGTGTCAAGATCAAATTGTTTTATAAAGGCATAAATTAAATGGTTTGGGCCCCAATAAATATCCAACAATGATCACTTGATCAGAGGTTTTAAATCTAAAGGTGCAAAAGAAAGATTTCATTGTTTTAAAATTGACAGGTTTACCCCCATCATTTAACATCTATGAGGACATATTTGATGGGACTGAACCCATCAAATTTAAATTGAAACAAAAAGATTTTATTGTCTTAAAATTGATAGGTTCACCCCCATCATTTGACATCTACAAGGACGTATTTGATAAGACCAAACCCATTAAATTTAACTTAGACAATCCCAAAAGCTTTGAGATTTCTTAATGGTTTTACACATGGCATTCAATTATTATATCAATAAGTTTCATTGTTTTAAAATTTATAGGTTTGCCCCCATCATTTGATGTGTATGAGGACGTATTTGATAGGACTGAACTTGTCAAATTTAAATTGAAATAGAAAGATTTTATTATCTTAAAATTGACAAGTTTGCCCCTATCATTTGACATCTATAAGGACATATTTGATAGGACCAAACCTGTAAAATTCAACTTAGATAATCCTTGAATCTTTGAGATCTCCCAATTGTTTGACACATGGAATTTAGTTATTAGATTAATAATTTTCATTATTTTAAAATTTACAAGTTTCCCCTATCATTTGACATCTATGATGATGTATTTAATGGGACGAGCCCATCATATTTTAATTGAAATAAAAATATTTCATTGTCTTAAATTTGACAGGTTCACCCCCATCATTTGACATCTATGAGGATGTATTTGATAGGACCGAACACATCAAATTTAACTTAGATATTTATTTAAGCCTAATCAAAGGGGGTATTTCTAAAGCCTTTTTAAAAAATTCTTGGTTTTCTTACAAAGACAAGATTGAGATATAAAATCTTTGCCTAAGTCTTTTACTAATTAAAAGGGTAAGTTTCTTGTAGGATCTAATGGTGATCACTTGTTCACTGGATTTGATCCAATAGTGTACATCAAAATGGAAGCCTCAAGATCTCTCGACAGATCTGATGGTGGTTTCTTGCTCATGATATTTGATAGGATTGAACCCATCAAATTTAATCTAGACCTTTTTTAAAGCCTAATCAAAGGGGGTATTCTAAATCCTTTTAAATAAATTCTTATTTTTCTTACAAAGATAAGATTGAGATAAAAAATCTTTGCCTAAGTCTTTTACTGATTAAATGGGTAAGCTTCTTATAGGATCCAATGGTGATCACTTGCTCGCTAGATTTAATCCAATAGTGCACATCAACACGGAAGCCTCAAGATCTCTCAAAGGATTTAATTGTGGTCACTTGCTCATAGGATTTTATCCAATGGTGTGAGCCAATTAAATAATTTTTAAAGGCCTTGAAAGCTTGATAGATGGCCTTCATCACATAGTTGCTAAACTAGAGGTAATCCATTGCATCAACCTTCTTGCTCCTATTTTTGAAGGAAATGTTAGTAAAGTTTCATGCATAGCTCCCATGGCCTTTGAGACTTATTGTAATATCCCTTTACCTCATGTTGATCTTCCTTCCATGAGAGAATGGAAAAATTCCAAAAACTTGGATTCAATTCTTTCACCTTGGCTAATCCAAGGTTCACATGTTTCAAGGACCCCTAATGGTGAGATTCCTATTACCTAATTTAGATAAGGTGTTAGTGTAGCTATGACCTTATTGAATAGAGCCTTTGGTGCTTCTTCTATAACATGTGTGAGTAAGGTCTAGGTGTCTTATGTCCATTGCATGTTGGAGTAGAACCTAACCCCTCCTATTGGAGACTTGATAAGTTTCTTCATGTCCAAATAGTTTACAACCATCAAGAGAAAGACCTCCAAACATTTATTTAAGATGTCTTACCTCTTAGACTCATTCCTAACATCTATTAATTTCCTTGGTATCTGAAAGTGGTCCCCTAATGGTAGGACTACCATTTCCCATCATTACTCTAAATTACATATTTTCAAATATAGGAATCATATGTAATTTATATGTGATGGTGTCTTCCTAGTCATTTTTGAGACAATCACTGGTATTCCTATGCCTAGACTTCATCCTCTAATTAAAAAAGTGGAGACCATGGAGGATTTGTGGTTTTATCCATATTTCACTATAATAAGGATAGAAGGAATCATGGTCCATCCATATAAACTACCCATATATGTTCCTAGTAAACTTTTAGAGCAAGAAATTACTTATCAAAACATCTAGGGCATAGATTGACATTATACGAGGAATAAAAAGGCTTAGGTTTATCCCTTCCCATTGGACATTGGTAGAATTATAATTAAAGATTAGAACTAGTTGGAGATCATGGTGGTGCATAAGAACTATTTTGATTTCTAATTAGATGATCCTAAGATGTGGGACCCTAATAATAGAGTGGATAACCATATTCAGGATAGGAAGGTCCCAAAGACTAAGTACAAGTAACAACCAAGTGTGGGGGATGGTATTTACACAATGTTAATGAACTTTGAAGAAGTCCTATATAGGGTTAAAAACTAAAACATAACCTTAGAACATAGGTTGGTCAAGGATAATAAACCTTCAAGAGAAATATGGTAGTTACATCCTTTACAGTATCACTTATTGTCAGCACCATCTAGGATTGCACATCAAAAACCACCTATTGAGGGACAATATTCTAAGCCTCATCATGAAGAATTGACAAAGTCACCTCAAATTGAGCAACTTGAAGATACAAAAGGAAAAGGCAAAGCTAAAAGTGAGGAGTCCAAGATTGAGCAAATACCTACTAAAAGCCTCCAAATTTAGGCATCCCCACCAAGGCCTTCTTCCCTAATAAAATTTATTAGCTTAATTGCTTTGGAAATTAGAGAAATAATGGAGAGTGCCCTAGTTAACATCATGAATACTTATGGTTTAGATAAGGAAGAAGACCCGTATGAGGAAGTAGGCAAGGAATTGGTTTTATTGAGAAGTGGAAAGAGATAGGCAAAATTAGCCTTAGTTCCTCTATCTCCAAGAAAGAGGCCTAGGTTACCTTTCACTCACCCAAATAGTGAAATAAACCTCTTTAGTGATGAGAATCCCATTCATGGACCAACCATTCCTAATTGGTTTGTTTATGGGAAGTTTCAAAAAATCCCATCTCTTTATCATTCACTGGCTCTGACTCACGTGGACATAGGTGTTCAAGATAATGTCAAACCATGGATTTAAAATATGTTGAACAAACAAGCAGAGAGAAGTATCTAGATTATTCACAACAAGGAAAGCCAATGGGTTGGTACCCAAAGAGCCTCTAAGAGTTTGAATGTAGAGATTTTTGAATAACCACAAGAGAAAGAACTTGATCCTCAAGTTTAATTTAATATAGAGGCATCAACTCTTGAAAGAGTAGTGACCAAGAAAGTCACTATTGGTACTGAGGAGTTCACCTTGTAGAAGGTGGAGCCATTTATAGGCTTAACTCCTATTCATGGATAAGTAGTAGGAGACCATCTTATTTTTCAAGAAGATATAGCTAGTGTGGTATTAACACAATCAAGAATGGCATTGGCTAGAGTTCAAGGATTGAAATAGAGGATCCTCCACTTGGAAATAGAAAAGCAAGATTTGGAAGCTCAAGTCTTCTTAATAATTCCTAAAAATATATTACAAATGATGAACAAATCCTTGATAGATACATTCAAGAATTTGAAAATCATTAAGTCTAGATTGAGTGCTTTGGACCATCAATTTCAAATGGCACAAACCTTAATCATCCAGTGGAAAAATTATCAAGCTCAGATGGAAGAGCTCATCAAGGTGCATAAGACAAAGTAGGCCTTGAACATCAATATTAGCACACTCAGACATCTATATATCCTCATGGTAGTTTTCATAGATAAACAAGAAGATTTGATCTCCTAGAGTAATGATGTTAAGGACTTCAACAAGAGAGACATAGATTTAGTAAATCATATTGTGAAACTTCTAAGGAATTTATTAAGTAACCCTTCTCAACCCACTACTTTAGGCTTGATTAATGATGAATAATTCAAGTAGAGGATTGATACCAACATCCAAGGCATCATAGACAACCAAGGTCATTCAGCTAAGGACAACTAGAAGACTGTTGATACCATTACTCTTGTAGGGAAGCAAATTTTTGAAGTATAATGTGTCAAGGAACTTGTATCTTGGATAAATAGTAAATTTGACAAGTTAGTGGATAAAAAAGGGGATTATATAATGAAGCTTGTAATGGATTTTGAGATGATCAAGGAGAAATACACCAAGGTGAAGGACTTTTTAGATAGGATTAATTGGAAAGACCCACCAATGGAATTCTTGAAGGATATTCTTGTTGTAATTTATATGCTAGTCTATTAGCATATACTCTTTCTTGTCAAGTTGTCATGTTTTTTTGTCTCATTGTAGCTTTGTATCAAGGATAGATGTCATTATCCACATCTGAATATTTTTGAAATTTAACTATTTAACAACCTATGTTTCTTATAAATAGGTAGATGGTTACCATTTTTAAAGAGAGTTTTTGAGCAATTAATACCAGGAGCATTTAATACAACTAAGGAATTCTGAAAAGATTGTTTGATTTTTTTTAAATGTCTATGTTATCTCTCAATTACATGGAGTTATCTTGAATTTGAATAAATCTTATTATTTGAGTTACATTCTTTGTCATAGGGTTGTTAATTTGTGCTAAATGCTAAATTGACTGTAAAGATCTCAAATATACTTCATTTTATTTGTTCAATATTTAGATGTAGTTAGGTTATCTAGATCATAATAGCAAACCTTTAAAGTAAATGGTTCTTACTTATGATTCATATTTTTCCTTTGAATTTTGCTCGATTTGTGATATAATTTGAGATTATGCTATTTTATAACATAAATTGGTTCAAATGTGCTCAAAATAATTGGAATTTTGTCATAATACTTGAGATGAAAACTTGCAATCACATTTCTTTCTTATTTACCCTTTGTTTTCTTATTTTTATCAAGATTCACTCTAGCTTAGAGGTCATTGTTAATAATCATTTAGTTTAACTACCAAATCCTCAGAATTATTAAGAATTCAAATAGTATAGACCTTGGTGGCTCCTAACCACTAAATCAAATAAATATTATGGATAGTTTTCATACTTTGCTTCTATTCCACCATAGACAATCACTGAATAGTCACAAACTACAACTCATGCCATGGATTCTTAATGTAATAAAATGAGAAGTGTTCTTCAACACTAAGAGCACCTATGCTACAATTAGAAGCATCAACACACTGATAGGTGTCATGTATTCAATTCTTTTATAACCAATGTAACCATCTTATGCATAAAAGAGGCCTTTATATAGGGGTTATCCCCTTCATTTGTAATATAGTATAGAACTTTGGGAAGTTAATGAAAATATAAATAATAATTTTAGTAATTTGTTTAATGTTTCATTGCTTTCATAGTTTCTTGTTTCTCAAGCTTTGGAAATAATAGACAGTCTCATTTTTTTAATGGTTAAATCTAATAGTAGTGTTTCAAATGCACCTTGTTATTTTGTGTTTTCTGATATTAAGCCCTAAGATCTCCTAGGACCTACATAATAAATTGAGTTAAGCCCTAAGGTATTTTAGGACCTACATAATAAATTGAGTATATTGTTCTATTATAATCATTACATCCTTGAAATAGATGTATATCAACAGGAGAAAAGTTAGTGTTAGGAGGGTCTTCTTATTTATTTATTTTGAGTAAAATGAGTAATATCTCATTTAAAATCTAGAATAATTCCTTTAAATACATGAATATTGGTGTAAACACTGTAGTTTCTTTTCATCATCTACTAGATGTTTGTAACTTTTGAAATATCTCTATGAAAGTGTGTTTATTCCAAAGGTATTTGAAGGACTAGCTTAAATCTATAAAAAAATTGTTATTGTCCCCTTGATCCATTTAAATTTCATCTAAAGACATCAAAATAGGCATGTCATTGAATTATTTGAAGAGATCAGGATCTGTTTCATATATATTTGCAAAGGTCTATGTAATTTTAACTAAGAACTTTATATTAATGGCAAATAAGTGTAAATATCAATGTATAGTTGATTATTTATATAAGATCATTTAACCAAGGCTTTAATAAACTTGAATTGGGATCATTCACATATCTTTAAGATATTCTTGGCAAGATTTTGCTCTAAAATGACCTGATAAGTGTAATGTACTAAATATTTCTTGAAATATCTTGTCTAACATTGATCTTTGGAGGTTAAACCAAGTTTAGGATAAAAGGTTTATGAAGGCTTTAAAGTTTTAAAGGATCTAAATCAATGAAGGTAAAATAAGACCACTTGACTTGATTATAGACCTTTCTTTGGGATTCCTTTATCTTGATTTGACCAAACTTTACCTTCTTTTACAATATTTGATGAACCTTTTCAGTATTTTGCTTTTTCTAACATAAATCCTTTGCATAGCATCTTAGAGTTACATAGGATTTGGTCCAAATCTCACGATGAAATTAGAGTTACCATTGGATCCTTAGAAACCAATCATAAATCTAAATCTTATAAAAGGAAAAGTAGGAAGTCCAAATCCCACCCTACCTCTCTAATAAAGTAGTATCCACCTCCTCTATTTTATATCTAGCCAACTGTTAGGTTGTGGAGCTAAAAGTTTCATAGGTATGCAAACAGAGGAGGTTGTTGAGTTGTAGAGCAACCAACATTGGCAGGTGCAACCAACATCAGTCACATATAATTACAAAGTAGCTGACATCAGTCAGGGATCGGCTAATGTTGATCATCTCCAGACAGATAAGGACTGACATCAGTCGCCTGTACGGTTCCAAAACTACTAGTTGACGAATAGTCAGTTTAACGAACTGGTTGTTTGCATGTAAAAGACTAATTTTAGTCTTGAGCTACATTTCTAATTATTGTAATTAGAGGTATAATTATTTTTTGCATGGGATCTATATAATAGACTCATGAGGCTGTATTGTAATTAAGGACAAGGAAGAGATCCTTCCGATTGTAAGATCTAGGTTTGCAGGTGTGCAAAGCCAGGTTGATCTACAGGTTGTGCAAGATCAGGTTAGATCTACATGGTAAGTAAGATTAGTTGATTTGTAGTTTGTTGCAAGTTTAAGGGAGATCTACTTGGAGTACTTTGAGTACTTGTGTACTGGCAGTGTTGTTACTGACTGGTGGAGGTGAACAACAACTTTGTGTTTGAGTTGTTCGTTATGACCGTAATTGAGAGAGAGAACTCTTGAAGGAGAATTACTGGGAGCCCTAGAGGTGTGGGAAGCCTCAGAGGTGTGGGAAGAGTGGGGCATCTTCTTTATTGTATTTTATTTCTAGATGAGTTGAATACAAGATTGTATTGTCTCTCAAATTCTGTGTTGTTTCTAATTTTTAGTTACTTGTTACTTCTAGTTAAATTCCATGTTTAGTTACTTATACAAGGTAATCAATTATGTTCCTAATCCTGACAGTGGAATCAGAGCTATTTGTTGTTCTAGATTCCTAACAAAGTGCTATAAGAGCGAGGTTGCAGGGAGTAGGTTTGTGTTTGATTACAGGTCACTCTCAGGGGTTTCTTATTGAGTGGGAGTATAGCAATGGTAGAAGAAAGTAAGCTAAGAATGGAGAAGTTTAATGGCAAGAATTATCAATTATTGAGGATGTAGATAGAAGATTATCTGTATTAAAAAGATTTGTACTTGTTGTTGGGTGGGGTTGCAAGCAATCCCACGGATATGAAAGATGAAGAATGGAAGGTTCTTGATCGGAAGGCTCTGGGATCTATAAGGTTGATCCTGGCTTCATTTGTGATTTCCAACTTATCATAGGCTAAGACAGTAGTAGAGTTAATGGGATCTTTGGCAAATTTATATGAAAAACCCTCAGCTTCAAATAAGGTATGTCTTATGAAGCAATTATTTAATTTGCAAATGTTGGAAGATGGATCTGTACACAGTCATCTTAGTGATTTCCATGGTTTGGTAAACTAGTTAGTTTCAGTCAATATTGTTTTTGATGATGAAATTAAGGCTCTCTTAATCTTATGCTCATTACCTAAAATTTGGGATAATTTGGTAATGGCAGTTAGCAATACTATGTTTGCTTCAAATATTTTGAAAGTTGATGATGTTGTTAGTGTAATCTTGAATGAAGAAATTTGTAGGAAAAACACAGGTGAATCATTAGGGAATGCTTTAAGTGTTGAAAGTAGGGGAAGGCAAAGAGAGAAGATCGAGTAAGGGAGATCAAGGTCAAAGATAGGTAGGAGATCCAAATATAGGTATGGTAGGATAATCTACTAGAATTGTGGAAAGGCAAGGCATGTAAAGAAAGATTGCAGGTTGGTTGAAGATCAGCATGAAGGAAATGAAGAAGTAGATGTTGCAGATATTGTTGCACAGGATGCTCTTGTATGTTCCTTGGATAAAGTGGAATCTTGGGTGTTAGATTTTGGTGCCTCTTTCCATGCAACCCCAAATAGAGCATCTTTTCATGAATATGTCTAGGGAGACTTTAGAGAGATTTATTTAGGGGATGGTAAGCCTTGTCAAATGGTTGGCAAAGGGAAAGTACAGCTGAAATTGTAGATGGAAAACACATGGGTGTTGAATGAGGTCATGCATGTCCCAGTCCTAAAGTGGAATTTGATTTCTATAGGAAAGTTAGGTGATAAGGGATGCACAGTAACTCTCATAGTGGACTCTTTGAAAGTTTCCAAGGGTGCACTTGTCTTAGCAAGAGGTAATAAAGTAGGTACTCTTTATCTATCTACTTATATTACTGATTTTCCTTCTGGTTTATCTACTTTAGCTATATATTCAAAGATGTGGCTTCATAGGCTTGGTCACATGAATAAGAAGGGGATGCATGTTCTTGAGTCAAAGGGTAAGATTTTAGATTTGAAAAGCATAGATCAAGATTTCTGTAAGCAATAGAAGAAAGTGAGGTTTCTTGAAACACATGCTACAAGAAAGGATCAGGTCTATTGCATAAAGAGGAACTTTGATGTTTTTGACAAGAACAAGAAAGCCTTGGTTTTCTAGGAGAAGATGATACACAAAGATTAGTCACAGGGGCTGAATAATTTTGAGTAAGGTAGTTTGGATAGGGTTTTGATCCAAGATAAGCTTGTAGGTAAAAAGTCATCACTCATAGGAAAACACAATTACCGACATCAGTCAGGTAGAATCGACATTTAATAGGCAGGTACCAATGTTAGTCATGTGCAGATCAAAGTCAGTGGTGTTGGGTAGGTGGTGACTAACGTCGATCAGGGAACTAGTGTTAGTGACCAGGTGGACACTGATGTTGGTTAGGGAACTGGCATCGGTGATCAGGTGGGATCGACATCGATCGGGTGCAGACCAGGGTCAACCAGAAAATGAATTTTGGGTGGATATCAAGCTATCAAGGGGTCTCAAATGCCCATGAGGAAGATTGAAAGTGTAAGTAAGCCTCAAATTCATTATTCCCCTTCTTTACAATACTTGTTTCTCACTGATGGTCAAGAACCAAGAAGTTTTAAAGAAGCAAAATAGGTAGAATCTAGGAAATAGTGGGAGCATGGCATGAATGAGGATGTTGATTCCTTGGGAGAGAGCTAAAGGGGAGATTTGGTAGAGTTGCCAACTGGAGAGAAAGAACTAAAAGGTGAACAGATTCCCAGGTTAAAGAAGAGAGAGAATGGACACGTGAGATGGAAGGCCAGGGTATATGGTCTTGAGCAAGCTGCAGGACAATGGAGGTTTGACAGGTGTATGACAAATCATGGCTTTAGTTAATGTCAATGTAACCATTGTGTTTCCTTTACCAAGTTGGATAATATTAGCTACATTATCCTATTACTATATGTAGTGTGTATACTTGTTGTAGGGTCACACATGCAGGGAGTTGCTGATCTAAAGGTAAAGTTAGTTTAGAGGTATGTCATGAAGAATTTGGGAGCAGCAAGATTCTTTGGCATGAGTATTCCTAGAGATAGGGAAGATCATAGGTTGATGTTGTCTCAGGATGATTATGTGAATAAGGTAGTGGTGAGGTTTAAGATGTAGGATGTAGAACTGGTTAGCACACCTATGGATGGACAGTTCACAAAATAGTGTCCCAATTCACATGATGAGGTTAAGTACATGTGTACTAGACCTGAGTTTGCCCAAGTAGTGGGTGTTGTTAGTGAGTTCATGGCCAATTTGGGAAAGAATCATTGAAAAGTAATTCAATGGATTCTTAGGTATCTGTGAGGGACCAGTAGCAAGTATACATGCGATGCAGGGTCAGGCACTTCTCTACATGTGGATTTAGATTTAGATGTGGCAGGGGACTTGGATGATAGGTGTAGCACCATAGGATGTGTGGCGGTTGGTATTTAAGATTGAACTTGAAGAGGGATACAAGCCAGGAAGCAAATTAGATGATGTATAGGTACAGGTACAGGTATAGCTTTTTATCTCTACGTGGGAGATTGTTAGGTTGTGGAGCTAAAAGCTTCACAGGTATGCAAATGGAGGAGGTTGTTGAGTTGCAGAGAAACTGACATTGGTAGGTGCAACTGAAGTTAGTCACATCTAATTACAAAGTATCCAACATCAGTCAAGGATCAGTTGATGTTGGTTATCTCTAGACAGACAGGGATTGACTTCGATCGCTTGTGCAGTTTCAAAATTTCTAGTTGACGAACAGTTAGTTTAATGAACTAGTTGTTTGTATGTAAAAGACTAATTTTAGTCTTGAGCTACATTTCTAATTATTTTGATTAGAGGTCTAATTATTGTGTGCATGGGATCTATATAATAGACTCATGGGGCTATATTGTAATTAAGGACAAGGAAGATATCCTTCCAATTGTAAGATCTAGGTTTGCAGGTGTGCAAGGCCAGGTTGATCTATAGGCTATGTAAGATCAGGTTAGATCTACATGGTAAGTAAGATTAGTTGATTTATAGGTTGTTGCAAGTTCAAGGGAGATCTACTTGGAGTACTTTGAGTACTTGTGTACTGGCAGTGTTGTTACCGACTGGTGGAGGTGAACAACAACTCTGTGCTTGAGTTGTTTGTTGTGACCATAATTGAGAGAGAGAACTCTTGAAGGAGAATTACTAGGATCCCTAGAGGTGTGGGAAGCCTCAAAGGTGTGGGAAGAGTGTGGCATCTTCTTTATTGTATTTTATTTTTGGATGAGTTGAATACAAGATTGTATTGTCTCTCAAATTCTGTGTTGTTTCTGATTTCTAGTTACTTGTTACTTCTGGTTAAATTCTGTGTTTAGTTGCTTATATAAGGTAATCAATTGTGCTCCTAATCTTGACAGTGGAATCAGAGCTATTTGTTGTTCTATATTCTTGACAAAGGCCAACTATGGCATGGTTAGGTGGATCCTTGCTAAATTTTCTTGGTCTTATGCATGATTTGCTTAGGAACCCTAAAAAATACCTTCCCCTCTTCAATGCATCTAGAGGAATAATTGATAAATAAAATATCAAATCATTTAAGGTAGCTCTTAGGCTTTTAAAAATCATTCATGAATATATATCCTACATAATCTTCCCATTTACCATTAAGGAAGCAACCTATGACTGGTTCCTTAATTTACCATAGGATTCTATGATGGGATGAAACCAATTTTATGAAACCTTAATTACACAATTTGGAAGTGTCATTAGCCTTAGGATGATTTACCACTAATACACCATCCTAAAACAAGACCTAAGTGAACCCATAAGAATGTTTAATGATAAATTATAAAATATGTATAGCCTCACCATAGCTCCTTATTGGCCTAGAGATGACCTATCACTTGAAATTTTAAAAAATACCCTACACCTAATGATTATTGTCTTTCTATGCATAGACATGAATGTCAATACATTGCCACACACATATGTATAGACCATACACATCAATGATTAGATGCATGCATAAAGTCACTCTACCTTTGTTATCCTAAACATCAACTCAGCTTTGCCTACTATAAACCAAGTTCTAAATGTAAATTAGAATATACATTCATTAAATCAAATAATTAGCCTCAATAAATTTCTATTAAGTAATGCAACCCCTGGTCAATAACTAGGATTCTTCAATCAATCCAATCTAACAATTCTAACACCTAAAATATTGTCTAAAACCTAGTCCAAAATAATAAACTTGAATCCTTAAAGGGAGACTTAGAAGTAATTTAGAGAATGGTTGAAAAACTTGGTAGTTACTTTCTAAATTTTCAAAGGAAAATGTGAAACATGGGGGAATATTATAATATAAATTATACATTTCAAAAGTATAACAAACCTTTCAATTAGACTAATAATAATAGTAATAATAATGAACCCCCAACCAATAAGATTCCTAAAATAAATATCTATGATTTATATTTTCCCACTTCATGTAGAGTCCATAGAATTTTGTAACACCTTTGAAATGAACCCCCAACATGGAGAGCTAAAATGCATATAATTTTGTAATGCCTTTGAAATTTTCTGAGGTGAGCTAGAGATTTATGAAGCTATCCTATATAGCCAAGGTAATACTAGAAATTCTAAAAATATAAGAAAACCAGATAATGGGTCTAAACCTACCAAAATGGCCCTCATAGTTGAAACTTATGAGTTTTTAGACCAAGATGATAATGAGGATAAAAACAACATGGATGAGATCTACCCTTTCCAACAATACTAAAAGAACAACTATGCCTTGAGTAATAGAGCTCAAAAGGAACTTGTGACAACTTCCACACCACCTAACAAAGCTGACACTCCCATGGATCATAGAACTAATAATAATCCTCCTCCCCTAAAGGGAAAGGATACTCAACTAGATATAGAGTCTACTAAAATGGGATCCAAAGGTGGATACAACATTGTGGAAGATATGAAGAAAGTCAAAACCAATATTACATTGCATGAGCTTACTCAAATCATTGAGTAGTGTGTTTTTTTACTAAAGTCATTAAATAATAAATAAGATAAAGGTAAAGCCAAATTTGTGAATGCAAATGTGGTAATTTACCAAATCAAGGCTAAGGTTCCCTCATTTTTTTAATCTATTAGAATTTTTAGAAAAAATGTGCATAATTATTTACTTGATTTTGGATCATCTACTAACATAATGCTCATAGGTATTTGTGGAAAGTTGGGACTAAGCCTAATTAAGTCTAACAAAGTTTCCCAATTGGACAAGTCAAAGGTCAAGGTGGTAGGAGAACTGTTGAATGTTCATATGCAACTGGCTCATGAACCCTAGATTTAATAATTTATTCAAATTCAAGTCATAAAAATCCTAGAAGAATATGGGATGTTTTTTATTAGAGACTAGAAAAAATCCATGAATTGATACATGTCAATAGATTACTTGCATATATGGATACCTTAGAGGGGTGTGCCTAATCAAACATATATCAAGTGTGAGCCAAGAATGAATTTCATGATAATAGAGTTTAATGTCAAGAATGAGAAGGTAAATTTTTAGTCCATCAACTTAGGTATGTATATTCTTGATACTATTTATTTAAATGAAAGAAACCCAGTGGCCAAGGATGAAGGATTCTAGATGATGTACTTTGATGGTGTGAAAGATAAATAGGGCTCAGGGGTAGGTATCATATTAAAAAAATTGGATGGTAAATAATATATGTCTTCTTATAGGTTTCAATTTCCATGCACTAATAATATTCCATTATATGAGGCCTTGATCCTAGGACTTTATTTCATCATCAAGAATAAGGTAAGGAAATTTTTAGTCCATGGTGTTTCAAAATTGGTCGTTAAGTAGGTATGTAGTCAATATATATGAAAGATTTTTTATTTTAAGAAATATAAGCTTAAATCCTGGGATTTGATTAAGAGTTTCAAATAATTTAGCATCACCTCTATACCAAGGATCAAAATTATATGGTAGATGTGTCGGATTCCTTAGTAGCAAATCTAGTCTTGCTTAAGGCTCTCAAGTTGTAGAAGTTCATAGTTGAAATTATATCATGTCTTTTCATTCCAGATAACATCAATCACTTATAGGTGTTTGATGATGATAAACAAATAATCAATTTAAGACTAGTTATAGAGTCTTTGAATCACAAATAATTGATGAATAGGAAGGAGAGTCTATAAAGGAGGTTGAAAATGTTGAAGATGGTGTAATCTAGCTCAAGAATAATATAATCCCTAAGGGCATGGTCTCTTTATAAAGTTTATTTGATCATTATAAGTCAACAAGTGATACCAAGGTTCCCAAAGTAAGTGGCAAAGATTATAATTAAATTAATCTAGGTATTGAGAAATCCTTAGAATATCAATAATGGGATTGTATGTACTAAAGAATAGTTGATCAAAGCTATAAGAATATTATCTAAATTCAAGGATGTCTTTGCATGGTCTTATATAGATCTCAAATTCTTCGAAACCTAGGTCATTAATCACATGATCCCTTTGAAAGAAGCATGCAAACCTTTTAGGCAAAGGAAAAGACCCATGAACCCCATTTTAGAGCCTTTCATTCATAAGGAAGTGAAGAAGTTACTGGATACAAAGATTGTCTTCTCAATAAAACACTCCACATGGGTGGCCAACTTGGTCCCAATCAGGAAGAAAAATGGTGAAATAAGACTTTGCATAGACTTCTATAACCTTGATAGATATTCAAAAAAGGATAACTACATGTTCCCCTCTATGGATGAATTAATTCAAATGGGTAACAAATCTCAAATGATGTCTTTCTTAGATGGCTTATTTGGATTCAACCAAGTGCTAGTTAATAAATAAGATAGGATGGATACTACCTTCATGACTAAGTGGGGAACATTTACATACAAAAGGATGCCTTTTAGACTCATCAATGCTAGGGATACCTTTCAACATGAAATGAATCATGAATTCCATGGACCAATTGGTAATTACATTATTATTTACATAGATGACATAGCCATTTTCTCTAAGAAAACGAAAAATCACATGATGCACCTTCAACAAATTTTAGAGAACTATAGGAATTTTGGTATCTTTATGAACCCCAATAAAAGTATGTTTTTATAACTAAAGGTAATATCTTAGGAAACATAGTCATGAAGGATAGTATGGCTATTGACCTTGAAATAATTAATGTTATCTTTAAGGCTAATTTTCATAATAGCAGAAAAGAGTTATAATCATTTTTTAAAAAAAATTAACTTTGTATGCATATTCATTTCAGGTTTTGTCAAAATTATCATACCCCTAAAAATTATTTTGAAAAAGGATGTGAAGATTTATTGGATGTCTAAGGCTAATAAATGTTTCTAAGACATCAAGGAATCCGTTATATAGGCACCCATATTAATTAGCCTAGATTTTGGTAAATATTTCTACCTTTATTCTTTTGCTTGTAATCATATGATTGATATTATTTTAATGAAAAAATTAGATGAAAAGGAAAACCTAATAGCCTTCATTATTATAAACTTAAAGGATGTTGAATTGAGATATCCACTAATAGACAAATAAGCATATGCCTTGGTAAAGTCCATAAAAAAGTTTAGACATTATATCCTTAGAAATAAAACTCATGAAATTATACTTGATCCTATCATCAAGATTATGCTAAACCATAATAAGTTAGAAAAAAGATGAGGGAAGTGGATGACCAAGATCTAAGAATATGACACATAAATCAAGTAAATCAAGATGGTGTGGGGATAAGGTTTAATCTAGTTAATTACTAATATTGATCCTCATATTGATGTTTTACAGGTGGAAGTAGACTACATCTCAAGTGAATATTGGTACAAGTATATTGTCTATTACCTACTGAATATCACTTACCCCCCAAATATGAAAGGATAATAGAAGAGAGAACTTAGGCTCAAACATTTACACTTTATGATCAAAAGAGGATTAATCTATAGAAATAACTATGAAGAAATCTACATGAGATGTGTCTCCATAAAAGAATCTATAGACATACTCAACAAATTCCATGACAAATTTGGAAGTAGACATCCTTCAAGTAGAGCCACTACCCACATAATACTTAGATCAGGCTATTAATGACTTATATTATTCAAGTATGAACATGCTCACATTTGAGTGTGTCATCAATGTCAAGTGTTTGACATTAGAGAAGTAAAGGTAGCCATGCCTTTACAACTAGTGATTGAAACAAGGTCACTTACCCAATGGGGATTTGACTTCATTGGAGTAATCAATCCCAACTCTTTGGTGGGCTACAAGTTTGTGGTGACATCCACCAACTATTGCACTAGGTGGACTGAAGTAATTACCACTAAAAACTATAGGGAAATTGATGTTATCAAATTCTTGGAAGAAAATATTACAACTAGATTTAGGATCCCCTTGTCTCTAGTATGTGATATTGTCCCAAATTTTCAATGTATAGAATTAATAGAGTGGGAATATGATAATAATATTATTGTCAACCTTTCCTTGAATTATTATCCATAAGTTAATAGTGTTTTAGAATCAACAAACAAAAAAATGATGAATGAAATGAATAAATTAGTAGAAAGAAAGCTAAGAGAATGGAAGTCACTATTGAAATATGCTTTCTAGGAAGATTAAACTAGATATAATCAAGCTTGAAGTCATCTCCATTTTTATTTGGGAAGCAACCAATATTTCCCATCACCCTACAACTATCTACTTATGAGTTCATGGTTGAATATATGGATGATGATGAAAGAATTTAATCAATAATATTGAATATAATCCATATGGAAACCCTCAAGAATTTTAAGAAATAGTAGGATGTAGTCAAAAGGTGGTTTGACAAAAGGGCTAAAATCAAAATGTTCTGATTCTCAAACTTGGTCTTATTTTGGGATAAATCCCATGAGAAAAAAGGCCAATATGACAAATTCATGCCCCTTTATATTGGGCCATATCAAATTATAGAGATATTAAGTGATGATGCATTAATATTAAAAGACTTACAGGGGAATGACTTAGCTTTACTGGTGAATGGATAGTAATTGAATCACTACTTCTTGGCTACCCCTTTCACCCCCATGAAATGAGTTGGTTTAGTTTAGAAATAGATAGGAGTAAATTAGTTTCTTTACTATTTTGCTTTCTCATTGTGTATTTATTATCAATTTTTTTCTTTCCTTATATTAGTCACTATGTGATATATCTTAGTAGTAAGTCCTCTAGGAATAATCCCAAGATTATCTTACATTTTCCCCAAGTTCTGAAATATAAAGAGTTGAAGTGTTAAAACCCATGTACATCCCAATAACTAGTTGTCCAAAGTGAGAGACTACGCTATGTATTATTTTAGAAAATTGGAGAATTTTGAAGTTGCCATTTCATGAAGTCTATGCTTTTATAATGATTGTAATCAATTTATAACAAGCACATGTTTGACTAAATGAAGGTCTTAAAATTTTGAAATTACATACATAGTGGCACTTAATATCACATCACAAGATTACCTAGGTAGAAATTAGCTATTTAAAGTGAATGGTTCTTGGGTAAAATTTCTAAAATCCCTTAAAACCTAGCCAAAAAATTGGTTCCCAACCTCCAAGGGTTTGCAAATGTGTGTGTGTGTGTGTGTGTGTGTGTGTGTGTGTGTGTGTGTGTGTGTGTGTGTGTGTGTGTGTGTGTGTGTGTGTGTGTGTGTGTGTGTGTGTGTGTGTGTGTGTGTGCGTGCGTGCACGCGCGTGTGTGTGCACACGCGCATGTGTACGTGCGTGCGTGTGTGCATCAAGCTAAGATAGACTTGACATTATAAGCTCCATTACTTTGAAGGTGGTTCGATAAACCTCCACTAGGGATATGTATACTTGGATGGAAGTAGAGAAGGGCATAGAATATAGCTAAAGGTAGATCTATTAGGGCTATAGATGCTTGGCTGGCATTAGAGCAATGCCCAAGCCATCCCCTTAAAACCTTAGCATTATATATATATATATATATATATATATATATATATATATATATATATATATATATATATATATATATATATATATAAACCTTGATTAAAACCTATGTTCAAGGCCATAATGCTTGAAGTTTCTAAATTTAAAACCCAAAAGAATGCTAATCAATCAATTCAAAAACACACACATATAATATGAATGGTTTTTAGATTTTTAGCTTTAATCCATCATGTGGAAAGTTATTAGTTCTAGAGAATCAATTCTAATATTTGTTACATTTACCAAGAAAAGACTACTTAATGATTATATTCTAAACCAAAATATATAAATTATAACATATTTATATGTTTCCCATAGAGGTCAACATTTGTTCAGATCAACATGCCCCATTTTAATAAAATTGGGACCCTATGAAAAATATGGATCATTCATCATAATATATACCTTACCCTTGGTACCACATGACTAAAACCCCCTTGTATGACTTGAGATATATAAGTAAGTCATGTTGGTCCACAACAAATATTATCAAGGTACTTTTTAAATATTCATAATGTCTAGCTCGTTGAGTTTTCTAATGATCACATTTGTTTAAAAAGTTCTCTTATGAGGGGTTACATTCAAATATCCAAGGTATGATCTCTATAACTCAATCAATATTACTTAATTAAGGTTTTTGTATTTGATACTATGACATACCTTGATCTTGAATTTTAGATAAATGTCCAAGTTAGATTTCATATTCTAAGTTTACTACTTTAAACTTGTCCCTTTTCATTCATCTCATGATTTGCTATCTTTTTCACCTTTTATTTGGTAAGAGCTTAATGTTAGCTAAACCACAATTGACATGTGGAAGTATCACATACATTAGTCACTTGGCCACATAAAGTTTGAGACTTTATCACATATATTTTGGCCTATAAATTAAATAACCTGATGACCCAATGGGAGTCTACCACTTGATAATCATTTATGGTTTTTAAATAAATGAAGAAGTTAAAACTCAATTAGAACATGATATGTAATACCCAGTCATGGCCTTCCAAGGATCCTATTATTTTCTAAATTATTGAAACCTCATGATCCAATCACAACATGCCTCTTGTAACTTATTCATATCATTTCATGTTCAAAAAAGAGTTATAAAGTTTGTGACCTAATGAACCAATGGGATTTTTCCACTTGGCACCTATTTATGGAATTTTAGTTCATGAAAAAGTTACAACTCAATTAGAACATGTCATGTGGAAACCATTCATGGCCATCCAAGGATATTATAAACTCTCATGACCCCATGACCAAATCATAGTGTGCCACTTGGCACTCTTTCATGACCTACATAGATAAGGTATAATGTTCAATTTCAATAATACTAAGATTGTATGACAAGATGACACTTGGCATTGAGTCACTAAATCTTGGATAACTAGATGATACATGGAAGTCACCCAATAGTTAGGAGACATGGGATGAATACACGTGGACCCATTTTTCATGATGATAACATGATTAAGGGAAGCCATGAACCCAATTGATAGATCGATCCAATCAAAATGTGACACTTAGAAAAGTGTCATGCATATTAGGTCCATTAAAGGTTTCATATAATAAAGTCACATGATAGTGTGAGCCAATGAAAGATTGTCACTTAAATAATCTAGTAGAATTTTTGATGCCATGTCAACTAAAAGATGAAATGGGTCAAGCCAAATAATAGTTAGATAAGAGTAATCCAATCGTAATATGACACTTGGTAAATTATTGTTCAATCCACTTTGGGGATTCAAAATTCAAAATAAAAGGCTAAAGTGCCTGAAAAGGAACCAAGTGTTGAGTATGTGTTAGGTGTAGCACCAAGGTGGCATATAGCTGACCATAAAGTGATAGTTATATGTGAAAGTTAAATGATTATTGGGCTTGTTTCAATGGGTATATATTCAAGTCACGTCACTAAAAAATTCACTCCTATGATAATAATCCATGTGGTTAAAGTAAAAGTAGTGATTGGATGATTTCTCAAAATATAATTTTGAAGCCATTAGAATAAAAATAAAGATCCACTTAAGATTTAAATTAAGGAAAGTTAAGGCACTTGACATTTATGAATCACATTGTTCAATTTAAATTATGAATTTAGAGTTTAAAGCTTACCATCTAAAAGCAATAATCTCACCTTATATTATTATATGTTAAAAATTCTGAAGCATTTTTTGAATTTTTCTAAGGAATTATATGCATTCCTTCACCATTAAAGAAATTTTCAAGTTTTTCATTCATAAAATTTGAAAATCTAGCCAAATTTGAAACATCTAGAGCCAACAAGTAATAACAAGTCCCATTCCTCTACTCCTAAAGGACAAACACCATATTTTAGGACACTAATTTCAAGTTTGTTACATAGGCCACTAAAGATAAACATTATAATGACTTGTTCTACCATGTAAAAGAAACCATGTACCAAGACAATGATGATGAAGAAGGCTCAAATGAAGAAAAGGATGGATTGGATATTCTATCACTCAAATTTGTAGGCTTTCACAAGGCAAAATCTAACCTAGAGGTACTCCCCTATGTAAAATTAGTGTACCATATGTTTTTTCATTCTATGTATGTTAATAATATGATTAAATATTTGAATTTGGGTCAAGACATAACTTTCATAGCTAGGCTAGCCTTTTAGGCTTACTATGATTTGTCCAACTAGAGATCATATATAATTAGGAAACTATGACTTGATGGATCCAAACCCATGATATCAAAGATGTTTTTAAATATTTTGATAAGAACAAGGGGAAGTTTGTATGCAAATCCAAAATCAGCCAAATCCTCATCACCCAATTTAGAAAAGGATTATGAATGGGAGTGACCATGATGAATCAGTTGTATGGGGCTAAAACATACCTCATGTAGATGAGAAATGGGTTCCACTTCTATCTATGATAATAGATGATGCAAAAACTCCCCATTTGGGATAAATTATATCCTATAATCTAGCATCACAAATCAAAAATTTTATGGCCAACTAAGGGGATCATTATTACATGATGTCCTACTTGGTGGATGCCATTTGTAGCACCCAAAAATTCACTTGATTTATTAATTAGGATCCCAAGCAAAAATGGACTATGCCTCATACCTTATTAAAGGTTAGAGTGTACAAATATAAGCAAGAGATGAGGGAAACAACTAAACATTGCTACCCTATAATGTATAGGCCAATCCATGAAAGGCTTATGCCCAGACTATCAAAGGAAATTTGAATAACCATGACCAACCTAAGAGCCTATTGTCACTACTCAAATTACACACTGGTGAGGATAGTTGGAATTAAAATAACCCCTCTCAAGTTAGCCATTATACTATCAAACAAGCTAGCTAAGAAAGAAATTTCTTTTCAATTACTCACAAGGGTAGATGGATTTTTCAAGAACAAAAAGAGAGGATTGATTCATCCTCAACTATCTAACATTGGTCATTTTCAGATTAAGAAATGGAACTTTGTCATTGCTACTACCAAGAAAAGATCCACTTTTTATTTGGAAATAGATATAAATAGGTAATGGGACCTTTAGCATATAACTTGCAATCATTGCATCAAGCATATTTTAGCCTTGAGCATCACCTACCACCATGATCCTGAGGATGAGGATAGATTCTATATCAATGATGCCAATAATCAAGAGTAAAAGAAAAGATTGAAAGATGTTAACATTCATGTTATTAAAGGAAGATTAAGGGATGTAGGTTTTTATGAATTTTTAAAACTTGAGGGTGCTCAAGTAGGTCTATTTACATCCATAGTTCATGTTATTAGTTATAAATAAAAAATACCAATTGAACCTCAACTTAGTCAAAGGATATTGCAAGCATTATCTCCCACTTTAGGGATGGGAATAACTAATATTGGGAAACATATTGAGTAGATTTATATTTTAGAAATAACATTTATCACCCCATCCTAGTTTCATAGTGTTACCTTGGTGCACGCATAACCTTTGATGGTACCTCAATCATCTTCAGTGGAAGTAGTAACACTACCCATAACAACACTAGTAGCTTTTGCACTAGACTTTCCTCCCCTACTTCTTGTAAATGAGGAACTAGGTATGATAGGTCAATAACATGTCTATTTTCCTCCCATATTCCTAGTTAATTAGAATTTGGGTATTTTATATGGAACTCTAACATTAGACAACATGAACTTAATGCCCTCACTAGACCTATGATTAGGTTTATGATAGTCCTTTTTTTCACTATCAATCCTTTTTTGGTGTCATCCACTCTAAAGGTATTTGTGATGGACAATATACTCCCAATTCTACCCACACACATGTCAAGTCCTAATACTCAATTAAAAAAGGGTAGGCCTACTATTTTCATACCCTAAGTCCCTTTGTTCCTAGCAACTAGTCTAGATAGAACTAGTTCTTCATCATCCTCTGAAGTAACACTTCCTATTTCATCACCTAGATCTGAATTCGTCTTGGTCACCTCCATAGTTACTTCCCAAACATATGCCTCACAAGAACTAACACTAGCTCATCAATTACCACCATCGATTCAACCTTAGGGGGACATTTTAGATAAGTCTTGGATAAGAGAAATCTAGCTGGCCATAATAGAGAGACATGATTTGGTTATAGTAGACCCTCCATAGGTCTCACTTAAATTTGAAAAAAGTCTAGAAAAATGAAGATGCTAACCAAAAGGAAGGTAACTCATCTAGATTAGACAATTATTTATGAGTCTGAAGAAATTCTATTTACATTAACCAAGAAGAAAAAAGCTAAGATTGGCCAATAACAAAAATATAAAAGGACCCCCTCTCTGCTCTAAAGGTATATGGTAATGTAGCCAAAATTTGGAAAAAGGGATGTAATAAAGAACAACTGAGCTAGAGTAACAACACAAAGCCACATTACTAGAGGACACCATCACAAAGGTGGAATGGGAAGTTGAGGTCATGTTTGATACACTGAATACTTTCCCTTAGTACAAAGTAAAAGGGGATGAAGTCTAAAAAAAATCCTAAGATAGAGAGTACCTACATGACCTATGATATCAAGGTAATCAACTTGGTCAAGTTGGTTATAATGAATAAATTTGAATACCTAAACTTGATTTTTTTGGAATATTTTATCATTACTCAATCCTATATAATTATAAGAAGGAAAGATTTAAACTAGTGGATTGATGACATTAGATCTTTGGGCCAATCTCTTACCTAGTTGGGTGACAAAGTTATAACTCTACTTAAAGAGGTTGAAATCATACATCTTATTAACAAGGATGATTCTATCATCAATAAGGATGATTTTAGAACCCAACTACAAAATATCATCATCAATTTTAGGAAATAGGCTATGGTTAGAGGAGTGAACTTTGGAAAATAGATGGTAAAATTGGTAGCATTAGCCAATCAAATAATATAAAAGTCAGTGACAATCAATGAGGCTATAGGACCTATCTTGAATAAGCATGATGCAAAATCAACTATCACCATAAAATTACAAAGGAACCCATGATAGATTTGAAATTAATTGATAATGACTACAAGAAATGTTCTAAAGCATAGAAGGGACATATATAATTTGAAAATTAGGTGAGTATCAAGACAAATATGGTCACCATAGGAACTTCTTCCTCTTCATCTCCTCTTGGGATGTATTCTTCTTTAGCTACATTGGGAAGAAATACCTCTTCAATTCCTATTATTTCACTTTCATCTTCTACCACATTAAGAGGTTCATCATCATCATCCAAGTCAACAAGATCCTAGCTCAGCACCTTAGGAGAAAGATAACCATTTGTCATGCTATCTCTTGATGAATTTCATGTTCTATTTTGATCAATATATTGTAAAAGATTCCCTCTTTGAATAGGAAATATTATTTAGTTTTTTAGAACATGAAGGACCTATATCCACTGACAAGTGTCATGTATTCATTATCTTGTAACCAATGTAACATTATTAGGCATAAAAGAGGCCTATATATAGGGGTTATCCCCTTCATTTATACTCTAGGATAAAACTTTGGGAATTTAATGTAAATAGAAAGAAGAATTCTAGTAATCTATTTGTTGTTTCATTTCTTTCATATTTTCTTATTTCTCAAAATTTGTAAATGATAGATGGTTTGATTTTTATAATGGTTAAATCAGATATTAGTATTTAAAATTCACCATATTAGTTTTTTTTCTTCTATCCTAACAAAATTTGTTCATGTATGCTTTGTTTCTCTTCTACTTTGCAATCAAATGTGTTTAATATAATTTTTTGTAGGTAGATATTTAAAGCATAATTTTTAGATATATGCCTTTTATTTACCTCAAAACCACCACTGCATTTATGGTATTTTGAGTTTAGCACTAAAATGTCATAAATGTTAGTTTTATTTTCACTATTATTAGAAAGAACCAAAGGAAATTTGTTGATCTTTGTTATTGAAAGGCAAATATTTTTTTGCTCATCCCTTCCTTCCCTTTTGATATTTTTTTAAAACATGAATCAACTTAGATTACTACTCATTGTAAATATTCATATGTTTGTTTAAGCTTGGGCAATAAATTGGAAAATATATTAAAAAAAATTCACTATAACAACAAGAAGAAATTTTAATAGATTGTGTGACTATAAAACCATTGTTATCCCTACAATAGGGTCTACTTGAAAACTAAAATGTGGTATTCATATGATCATTCTAGTGAAATTGAATTAAACCCTAAGGTCTTCTAGGATATAACAATAAAATGAGATATATTGTTCTATTATAAGCATTGAATCCTTGACATAAATGTACATCAATTAGAGAAAAGTTGGCATTAGAAGAAGGGACATATTCTTTGTTTGTTTTGAGTAAAATAGAAATTTATCTCAATTGAAATCTAGAATAATTCCTTTAAATACATGAATATTAGTGTAAACACTATAGTTTATTTTCATCTTCTAAAAGATCTTTATAAGTTTTGAAAAAACTCTGTGAAATTATGTTTATTCCAAAGTTCTTTGAGGGACTAGCTTAAATCTAAAAATATTTTGTCATTACCCCCCGATCCATTTAAGTTTCATCTAAAAACATCAAAATAGACATGTCACTAAATTCTTTGAAAACATCAAGCTCTATTTCATCTATATTTGTAAAGGTCCATATAATTTTAACTAATAATTTTATATCAGTGGCAAATAAGTGTAAATATCAACATCTAGTTGATTATTTATGAAATATCTTTGAACCAAGGCTTTAATAAATTTGAATTGGGATCATTCACATATCATTAAGGTATTCCTTGCAATATTTCACTTTAAAATGTCCTGATAAGTGTAATGCACTAAAGGTTACTTGAAATATATTTTCTAACATTTATCTTTGTAGGTTATACCAAGTTTCTATCAAAAGGTTTGTGAATGTTTCGAAGCTTTAAATGATAAAGATCAATGAAGGTAAAATACAACCACTCATCTTGATTATGGACCTTTCTATGGGATTACTGTATCCTAATTTGACCAATATTTACCTTCTTTAGAAATATTTGATGAACCTTTATAGTATTTTGGTTTTCTAACATAGATCCTTTGCATAGCATCTTAGAGTTACCTGTGATCTAGACTAGTTCTCACTCTAAAACTAGAGTTCCCCTTGGATCCTTAGAAACCCATCACAAATCTAGAGTCAATAAATGGAAATATAGGAATTCCAAATCCCAACCTACCTCTCTAGTAAACTAGTATCCACATATTCTATTTTATATCTATAGAGTTATGGCATGGTTAGGGGGATCCTTTATAAATGTGCCTAGGAACCCACAAAAATGCCTCCCCCTCTTCAATCTATTTGGAGGCATAACTACTAAAGAACATATCAAATAATTTAATGTAGCTCTTAGGATTTTGAACATCATCCATGAAGATGTATCTTGTAGACTCTTCCCATTTACCTTTAGGAAAGCAACCTATGATTGGTTATTTAATTTACCATAGGATTTTATCATGGGATGAAACCAATTTAATGATACCTTCATTGCACAATTTGGAAGGGTCATTAGCCCTAGGATTATTTATCAATAATTCACCATCCTAAATTGAGACTTGAGTGACCCCATGAGAAATTTTAATGCTAAATTCTAGAATATATATAGCCTCACCATAACTCCCTCTCAGCCTATAGATGATCTGGTACTTGAAATTTATAAAAATTCCCTAAACCCAATGACTATTATCTTTCTACATAGCGATATGAAGGTCAATACATTTTCACTCACATATATAGAAGCCATACACATTGATGATCAAATTCATCCAAAAGGACACCCTACCTTACCTATCCCAAACATCAACCCAACTTTGCCTACTCTAAACCTAGTTCCAAATGCAAATTTGAATATACCTACATTAAATCAAATACCTAACCTCAATCAATTACAATTAAGTCATGTATCCCATGTTCAACAACTAGGATTCTTTGATTAGTCCAATGATGGGGCTCATCACCAAAAAAATAGTCAAGATTTGGTGCCTATTAATAACTCTAATACCACAATTTTTGTCTAAAACCTAGTCTAGAATACAAGACTTGAGTCCTCAAAGGGAGACTTAGAAGTAATTCAAATAATGGTTTAAAAAATAGGTATTGAATTTTTGAATTTGCAAAGGAAAATGTGAAACATGAGGGAAATTTTTAATATAAATTAAACCTTTTAAAAGCATAATAGACCTTTCAATCAATCTAACAATAACAATAACAAAAATGAAACCCCAACTAATAAGATGCCTAAAATAAAAATTTATGAATTATCTTTGCCTAGTTGGTGTAGGCTCTATAACATGGCCTAACATGTAGAGCTAGAATGCATATAATTTTTTAACTCTTTGAAATGTTCCTAGATGAGTTTGAAAGTTATGACATTATCTTAGACAATCAAGGCAATATTGAAAATTCCAAAAATACAATAACATTGAACAATGGGTCCAAAACTATCAAAATGGTCCTCATGGTTGAGACTTATGAACTTCTAGACCAAGAAGAGAATGAACCTAAAAACAACATGAAAAAGACCCAATATTTCCAATAATACCAAAATAATAATTATACCTTAAAGAATAGAGCTCAAGAGTAACCTATGACAACTTCCACACAACCTAATAAAGTTGACACTCCCCTAGATCATATAACTAATAAAGATCCTCCTTCCCTAAGGGAAATAATACTCAAATAGATATATAGTCTACTAAAATGGGATTTAAAGGTAGATACAACATCATAAAAGATATGAAGAAGGTCGAATCCGATATTACTTTGCATGAGCTTGCTCAAATCACTAAGCATTGTGATTTGCTACTAAAATCATTAACTAAGAAATTAGACAAAGTAAAAGCCAAATCTATGAATGTAAATATGGTAATGTAAAAAATAAAGGATAAGTTCCCCTGATTTATGTTTACTGTTAGAATTTTTGGAAAAATGTGTGTAATTATTTCTTTTATTTTGGGGTATCTACTAACATAATGCTTGGAGCTATTTTTAAAATTTAGGACTAAGTCCAATCAAGTCTGATAGATTTATTATCTAGTTGGACAAGTAAAAGGTCAAGGTGGTAGGATAATTATTGAATGTTCATATGCAACTATCTCATGAACCTCAAATTTAATAGTTTATCAACATTAAAAATGATGAAATCAAATAATCATATGGGATGTTGTTGAGTAGAGACTAGATAGAATCCCTAAATGGATACATGTCAATTGATTTCTCACATTTATGGATACCTTAGAGGGGTGTTCCCAATCAAATATAAATTGAGTGAGAGATGATAATTAAGTTCATGATAATAAATTATAATGCCAAGAATGAAAAGGCAAATATTGAGTCCACTGACTTAGACATGTATACTCTTGATACTATTGATTCAAAAGAAAGCAACCTAGTGGCCAAAGATGAAAGATTTTGAATGATGTAATTTTATGGTGAGAGAGCTAAATAAGGCTCAAGGATAGGTATCATATCAACAAAATTAGTTGGTAAACAATAGTTGGCATCTTATAGACTTTAATTTTCATGCACTAATAATCTTACAAAATATGAGGCCTTGATCCTAGGACTTCAGTTCACGACCATCAAGCATAAGGTAAGGAAATTATTATTTCATAGTGATTTGGAATTGGTCATTAATTAGGTACGTATTCAGTATCAATGCAAGATTTCTTATTTTAAGAAATATAATTTTAGAGCTTAAGACTTGATTTAGAGTTTTGAAGTGTTTAATATCACCTTTGTACTCAGGGATTAAAATAAATTTGTAGATGTGTTTTATTCTATAGCATAAAATATAATCCTACCCAAGGTTCTTGAGTTGTAGGATTTCATAGTTGAAATGATATCATGTTCTTTTCATTCCAAAAAATGTCAATCACTTCTAGGTGTTTTACTATGATAAATAAATCATCAATTTCATGACTAGTTCTAGAGTATTTGAGTCACACATAATTGATGAACAAGAAGAAGAGTCTATAAGGGAGGCCAAAAATGGTAAATATGGTGTAATATATCTCAAGAACAATATAGTCTTAAGGGAATTATCTCTATGGAAAGGGTATTTTATCATGATAAGTGAGCAAGTTATACCAAGGTGCCCAAAGTGAGTGGTAAAGATTACAACCAAATTAATCTAGGTTCATTAAGAAATCCCCAAAATATCAACATTGAGCTTATATGTACCAAGTAATAATTGATCAAAGATATGTGAATATTGTCTAAATCTAAGGATGTCCTTGTGTGGTCTTACAAATATCTTAGAGTATTCAACACCTAGGTCATCACTCACATGATCCCTTTGAAGGAAACATGCAAACATTTCAGGAAAAGGAAAAGACCTACAAACCCCATTCTAGAGCCTCTCATTTATAAGGAAGTGAAAAAGTGTATGGATTCAAGGATTGTCTTCTTGATTAGACACTCCATGGGGTTAGCCAACCTAGTCCTAATCAAGAAGAAAAATGGTGAAATTAGATTATGTGTAGAATTATATAACCTCAATAGATATTCAAAAAAGGATAACTACCTATTTCCCTCTCTGGATGAGGTAATTCAAATGGTTAGTGGCTATCAAATGATTTCTTTATTAGATGGCTTCTATGGATACAACCAAGTTCTAGTCAACAAAGAAGACATGATGAAGACTACCTTCATGACTAAGTGGGGAATGTTTTCATATAGAAGGATGACTTTCAGACACATCAATACCATAACTACCATTCAATGTGCTATTGATCATGCATTTAAAGGACTATTTGGTAAGTTTATTATTATTTACATGGATGACTTGACTTTTTTTTATAAGAATATGAAAGATCACATGATGTGCCTTCAATAAGTTCTAGAGAAATGTAGGAATTTTGGTATCTCTTTGAACCCAAATAAAAGTAGCTTTTGTGTAACTAAAGGTAAGATCTTGGGACACATAATTTTAAGTATGGTATGGCTATTGACCCTAACAAAATTAATGCTACCTTTAAGGCTAATTTTCCTAATATTAGAAAAGAGTTATAATCATTTTTTGGAAAAGTTAACTTTGTATGCAAATTGATTTCAAGTTTAATGAAAATTATTATTCCTCTAAATACTATGTTGAAAAATAATGTGAAGATTGATTGGACATATGAGTCTAAGAAATATTTCCAAGACATCAAGGAAGCCATTATATAGGCACCCATAATAATTAGCCAAGATTTTGGTAAAGATTTATACCTTTATTCTTTTACTTTTGATTATATGATTATTGTTTTCTTAATGTATAATGTAGATGAAAATAAGTACCTGATAGCCTTAATTAATATAAACTTAAAGGATGTTGAATTGAGATATCCACTCTTACACAAATAAATGTATGACTTTGTAAAGGCCATAAAAGAGTTTAGACATTGCATCCTTAGAAATAAAGCTCACACAATTGTACCTAATCATGCCATCAAGCTTATGTTTAGCCATAATGAGTTAGGGGAAATATTAGGGAAGTAGATGACCAATATCTAAGAATACAACATAGAAATCAAGTCGGTCAAGATGGTGTGGGGCTAAGGTTTAATCCATTAGATTACTAGGACTGATCCTCAGATTGATGTTTTTTAGGTGGAAGTAGACTAGGTCTCAAGTGAATATTAGTAAAAGGACATTGTATAATACCTATTGAATGGCACTTTCCCCCCAAAGTTGAAATGAGAATCTAGGAGATCACTCAAGCTCAAAAGTTCACACTTCATGATCAAAAGAGGAATGCTCTATATAAATAACTATGAAGGAATCTACATGAGATTTATCTCTATAAAGGAATATATAGACATACTCAACAAATTCCATGAGAAATTGGGAAATAGACATCCTTTGGGTAGAACCACTACCTAAAAAATACTCAAAGTAGGCTATTACTGTCCTATACTATTCAAGGATGAACATTCTTAGATTTGAGTGTGACATCAAAGTCAAATGTTTGATAGTAGAGAAGTAAATACAATAATGCATTTATAACCAATGATTGAAACAAGGCCATGTTCCCAATGGGTATTGGACTTTGTTGGATTCATCAATCTCAACTCTTTAGTAGGCAACAAGTTCATGGTGACAGCCACTAACTATTACACTAGGTGGAATGAAGTAGTTACCACTCAAAACAATAGAGTAATTAATGTCATAAAATTCCTAGATGAAAATATTATAACCAGATTTGGGACCCCCTTGTCTCGAGCATGTGATAACAACCTAGATTTTTAATCTGTAGAATTTATAGAGTGGGAATATTACAACAAGATTGTTTTCAATTTTTCCTTAAAATACTATCCATAAGGAAATGGTTTTGTAAATTTAACAAATAAGAAACTAATGATTGTAATAAATAAATAAGATGATATAAATCCAAGGGAATGGTAGTCACTATTGAAATATGCTCTCTAGGTAGATTGAACCAGATATAATCAAGTTTTGAAGTCATGTCCATTTTTACTAGTGTATGGAAATTAATCAATATTTCTCATCACCCTAGAGATACGTACTTATGACTTATTATGGGATAAAGCCCATGAGAAAAAAGGATAGCATGAAAATTGACACCCCTTTGGATCAAAGTATATCAAATTGTAGAGATATTAGGTGATAATGCATTTAGATTAAAAGGCTTACAAGGGAATGACTTAGCTTTGTTGATGAACATATAGTACTTGAATCACTACTTCTTAGCTACCCCTTACACCCCCACTAAAGGACTATGAGTTGTTTTAGTTTAGAAATAGGTAGGAGTAGATTAGTTTCCTTTCTATTTTGTTTTCTCATTATGTGTTTGATTTTGGTTTATTTCTTTCCTTACATTAGTCATTGTGTTATAGATTATCAATAAGACCTTTAGTCATAATCCCAAGTTTCTCTTATATTTTCCCCAAGTTAAAAAATTTTAAGAGTTGAAGTGTTAAAGCTATGTACATCCCAATAGCTAGTTTTCCAAAGTGAGAGACAACACTATGTATTATTTTGGAAAATTGGAAGGATCTAATTTTGAATTTGCCATTTCATGGAGTCTATGCTTTTATTATCATTATAATATAGTTCTAACAAACATGTGTTTGACTGAATGAAGTTCTTAAAATTTTAAATATCTATACATATTGTCACTTAATCTCACTTCACAAGATTGCCTAGGTAGAACTTAGTTACTGAAAGTGATTGGTTCTTGAGCAAAAGTTTTGAATCCCTTAAAAACTCACCAATAAATTGGTTCCCAACCTCCTAGGGTTTGCAAAGAAAAAATAAATATATATGTTTATCAAGTTGAAATAGAATTGACACTATAAGTTTCATTCCTTTGAAGGAGATCCAGGTGACCTCCACTGGGGTTATGGACACTTGGGTGACAGTGGAACAAGGCCTAGAGTGGAGCCAAAGGTATCTATATTGGGGATATAAACACTTGGATGGCAGTAGAGCAATGCCCAAGCCATCCCCTTAAAATATTACCATAATTATATACATATATAAAAAGCTTGCTAAGAACCTATGTTTAAGTCCATAAATCTTGAAATTATTGATTCTAAAACCCAAAGGAATGATGGTCAATCAATTCAAAAACACACACAGTATAAATAGTTTTCTTATTTTTAAGCTTTAATCCATCAAGTGAAAATTTGTTAGTTCTAGAGAATCAATTTTAATATTTATTACATCTACCAAGGAATGAATACTTAATTATTATATTCTAAACCAAGATATATAAATTATAACATATTGTTATGTTTCCCATAAAGGTCACCATTTATTGAGATCAACATGCCCCATTTTATAAAAATGGGGACCCCATGAAAAATTTAGATCATTCATCATAGGATATACCTTATCATTAGTACCACATGACTAAAACCCCCTTGTATAGCTTAAGATATTTAAGAGTAATGTTATTCCATGACAAATATTAACAAGATACTTTCATTAATGTCTAGTCCATTAAGTTTTTTAATGATCATATTTATTTTTAAAGTGTTCTTATGAGGGTTTATGTTCAAATATCTAAGGTATGATCCCTAGAACTTGATCAAGGTCATTTAATTGAGGTTTTTGTTTTTGATACTATGAAATATCTTAATCTCAAATTTTGGATAAATTTCAAAGTTGGATTTCATATTTCAAGTTCACTACTTTAGACTTTTCCATTTTCTTTCATCTCATGATTTGTTAACTTTCACATCTTTTCATTTAGGAGGATCTCGACACCACCTCAACATCAATTAACATATGGCAATATCACATGAATTAGTCATTTAGACACATAATATTGGGACTTTATCACACATATTTTAGACTATTTTTTTTGAAAACTAGTGACCTAATGGGAGTCTACTGCTTGACACTGCTTTGTTGTGTTTTAGTTCATGAAGAAGTTACAACTCAATCAAAATATGCCATGTGACACCCAGTCACGGCTTTCTAAGGATCCTATTATTTTATAACATCTCACGACCCTAAAATCTCATTGTAGCATGACACTTGGCACTCATTCATATAATTTCATGTTCAAGGAGGAGTTATAAATTTCATGACCCAATAACCCAACATGAGGCTACCACTTGTCACTTATTTATGATATTTTAGTTCATGAAAAAATTACAACTCAATTAGAACATGCCATGTGGTACCCAATCATGGCCTTCCAAGGATCCTATAATCTTAAAAATTCTAAAAACCCCATGACCCTATCATATTGTGCCACGTGGAACTCATTTTCATCCCCATAACTAAGGTTCAATGTTCAACTTCAATAATATTATGATTGCATGATAATATGACACTTGATGGTGAGTCGCTAAATCTTGGGTAGTTAGATGTTACATGAAAGTCACCCATTAGTTTTGATAAATGGGATAAATACACATGGAACCATTTTTCATGAAAATAACATGATTAATGGAAGCCATGAAACCCAGTGACAAATCAATTCAATCGAAATGCAACACTTGGCAAAGTGTCATGCATATTAGGTCCATTAAAGGTTTTATACAACAAAGCCATATGAAACTACTCCCATATCCCATTATGAATATTATTATTATCTATATCACCCCCTAATAATTAGTTACAATGGTAATGACCCTATATTAACTCCTCTAATAGCCTCTCTACACCAATTTTTAACTTTCCTTGTTGACTAAGTAGGTACATTAGGCCAATTAGGCCTATTTTTTTACTGTAATTGGAAACCATGAAAAAATGTTTGATACCTTAGGAACATATGTGTAGTAATTTAATAATATTAAACAAGTTTTTATTATCATGACTCAACTCTTCAAAGCATTATACACTTATAAGCTTGCTTTACCTAGACAACTAGGCCACTTTCTCTCTTGTGTCTGCATACTAGTTGTTTAAAAGAGACATAAAGAGGAAATTAAAGGCATTTTATTATACATATAATTACTTAAAAATATTAAATAATTTCCAAACTTCCATTTCTAATGATTTTAATCCTTCAAAATAGCTTTGTACCTTATAATTTTCTTTAAATCTTGAAAAAGTATAGTTTTCTACCAAATTTGTATAGTGTCCATACAACATAGTACCATGGGTATGGTCTCCTCTAAGTGATGTTTGTGTTTTGGGAATTTTTATGGTTATTTAGGAGTGTTTGGTTGCTTAAATCTTTAATTTTCTAAAGACTGGTCTATAGTAGGGTTTAAGCAAGGTTTTAGAGGTCTACCATCTTAACGATGGTTCATAAAGATGAAACCTCAAATCCCAAACTTATGGTCATGTATTTTTATTACATATACACCCCATAAAACATATAAAAATATTATTTTCCCATTTATTTGGTGTGGAGAGATATGAACATATGATGATGGACCTTGAGTTCTCTGCAAGCTATTTGGACATGCCTGTAGTCTTAACCTCCATTCATAAAATTGTCCCCCTAAATAAAAATAAATACTCCATGGATATTTATTCCATATGGGTTACCAAATTTCCATAGTATTTTTTATTTTAATTCCATCTATAATTCAAGATCCAAGCCCTTGAAGTGATGGCTCAAACTGGCTATGAATACTATGTAGTTCGAGTTAGCCTTAAGACTGAAATTGACCTTCATGTTTGTTGAACTTTCTTGAAAATTTATCTATAGGACCTAATTCATCATTTCACATGTCATCATTATATAATTTATTATTGGGAGAGTTTGAGAGTGTATTAAGTGTGATCAGGGGTTTTTAGTCCTAAGATAGGCTTTTAGGCCAAAAAGGGCTAGACTAAGTGTTATGGGTATAGATGGACTATGTGTTAATTTATGGGGTTTAAAATAATCATAATAAATTTTTTCCCCTATCCCCATAATTCTATAATTACCTCTATATTATTATGGTCCAACTCTATTTCTTTATTTCAAATGACTGCCTATAGGCAACACTACTAGGACTGTTAAGTCTGAGTGTTTTGATAGTGGTATGGGGTTTGAGTATTCCCACATTAACAAAAGATTTTATGTATTGAGGAAATTATAAAACACATTTTAAATTTTAAAAACACCTTTATGTTCAACTCTCCTTCAACTCTATCCCTACATATGATAACATAATTAAACTTAGGGTTTTTGAGAAATTATGCTCATGTAGCCCTAATGATCTAATTGATAACCTTATTTCCTTATCTAAGTCTTATACCAAATTTTAAAAATATTAAAATGGATATAATCATTCCCTATATGTCTATAGACCCAAAAACTATCAAAATATACAAGTGCCTTCAACCTTCAAAGCATAGGGTTATTTATTTTGTCTTTAGGCCTAATAGGTCTAATATGTCCTTAAAGCTCATTTTACCAATATAAGACTCAATCACTTGTTACATATTTAAACCTTTTAATTATATGTTTCTAACCCTATTAACACCCTAAAACTTATAGATATCATTCATTTTTGTATACAGGCATGTTTGTCTCATTTTTAGGTCTAATAAGACTAAATGGGTCATTAGGCCTTTCTTTCTTAAAATATGAAACTAATGACCATATAAAGTAATTATATTTAGTTAAATATTATGAAATACTTATCCACAATCAGCTTCTTGGAATGATGAGTCATATATATCTCATTCTACCTTTACGTGGTAGGCTGGCCCTTGACTATATGTGTTTAATTATGTTAGCTTGTTTAAGGGTAATCTCTTATATTAAATTATATTTCCTCACTGATCAATTATTATTTTTTTTACTATGAACTCCTAAAATTCCAACATCCCTTTCTTTTTATAGACTTTTTAGAGTAGGACTATTTCCAACTTACTTTTTGCTTATAGTCAGGCATGTTGGTGGAGACTTTAGGCCTTTGATTGTAGGTACCTTAATGAATTTGTGACTAATGTTTAATATATAATGTTCATGTTGATGACATATCACTTCCCTTCCTATCTATTTGGATCTTCCTAGATCTCCTCACACTCTCATTACTCTTAACCATGCATTCCCACCATTGTTCTAACTAGAATCCTGACTGAGCTTACTTCTTAGAAAAGTTTGATGAATTGGCCTTTGGTATAAACCCTATTTGATCCATCTCTTACCTCTTATGGGTCCAATTGACTCTTAAAGTATCATTGGTATCTCACCCAAATATTTCCCAACTTTTTTACTCAAGTTTCTTAAGAAATACTACCATGACTGTGATAGTCTTTCTGATTGTATGTGACCATTGAGAAGGTACATACGAAGTTCATTGTTGCTCTTGGGTGTTCCTAGTATGTGGGTGGCCTAGTAATGTCATTATTGACCTCATAAAGATTATTTAAAACCCTTTTATCATTATCATTTCTCCCACTTCCCCACTTCAACTTTGTGTATACAGCGTAAAGTTTTTGACTAATTTTTCCTTCTTTTTGAGTGGGTCTAGTATGTGGTTCATGATGAACCCTACAATATACTTGAATGATTATGATGAATAAGTGAAATTTGATGTTTTAGACAAGGATGGAGCTGAGGGTGACTTTTTGTATAGGGTTATGATGAGTATGAGGATTTGAAACAAATAGTGGAGTGAATGAAAGATATATGTATGTGCCTTTCAAACAACATCAAAATGTATTTTGTAGACATTTATCCTCACCTTGAAAAGGAAAACACACCTAATCATGAAATTCATATTGGTACATAGATTGAAAGGGTCTTTATTGATTGATGACATAACTTGGTTGGGTATATATATGTAGATGAGACTTAAATGTATTGAATGTTATTAACATCAAGACCAAAACATCATCAAACACCTCAAATATATACCACATACCCTGTAACTTAAGAAAATTACCTAAAGTTTGTAGATAAGGATGTTGGAAGTAAAGTGAATAAGAGGGGGATGAATAAATCTTCAAAAAAATTATTATATAATCTAACTTAATAAATAATAGATCATTTAGATAAGCATGTACATCTTAGTAAGCATAATCATAAATTCAAAAGAGCATGAAACACATGAACATAATATGTATGTGGGAAACCCTCAAGGGGAATAAGAAACACTGATGATGAAAATGGAATAAATTCATATAAGACAAAAACCAACTTTATTGAAACACCAACTTCACATGGAGAACCAACCCCAACTAGCTAAGAACCAACTCAATTAGGCTTTATTAAGCACCCACTTGTAAGGAGGTACCAACCCCCTAGATGACTCAACACAATATTAGTCACCTAAAATACTTGGTAACATTTATAAAATTATGTTACTTATAAAATATATTATTATCTCCTTCTTTACCTCTTCACATACTTCTGTCCCTCTCAAACTAGCCTATAGCCTTCTTCGCTCAACTAGCCCTTTTCTTAACTTGATCAAGTCAAATGACCTTGATAATTTCACACATAACCTATATAAAATTTTCACCACTAATACTCTATCCATTTATTATTTTATAAAATACCTCATTTTACTCTACAATATACCTTCTTATTCACTTGATCTTAACACACTTTAATAGGCCTAAAATTGCCTAGTATATATACAAGACTTTCTTATTCATATCCTTATGGTTAGCCAAACACTTTTATACTCTTATTTGAGACATTTAATGGTTCTTATTACATCTCATAGACATTTATTAAATATTATTTTAGTCCATTTAGGTCTGACCTTCCTCAAATAGGTATTATCTCTCCTTTTAGGTCTCATGGAGACCTAATCCCATTAGGCCTACTTAGCACACATTACCCTTGGATCTTATTGGATAACATTAAAATAATTTACATGGTAGAGGAAATTAATATTCAATCCAAATATTCTAACTATATGATCATATATTTTCCATTTCACCTTTTAGCTCAAACCACTACTTTGAGCACACCATTAGTATTATTCATATAAAGCCTGTGTATACCAAGAAAGTTTATCTTGAACAATTGAAGCATAAATGCAAATTTAAAAAAAACCATGGAAAAAAATACATATAAATAATATAAATTACCTTATATTAATCACCATGTTAATCATACTTCATAAAATAGGGTAAAAATACTCAAACCCTTCTTTGCAAGTAGCATACACAGAACTACTAACTAGCTTGAAAAAATAGTCATAGAAGCTTGAACATCTGACACCTAAAGGGACACATAAAAGGAATAAAATTGTATTAACATGATATTATAACATATTTTTAACAACCTAAATTAAATATATCATAATATATAGTGGAAATAATTGGTCTTGCAGACCAATCTATTGACCTTCTCTCTGATAATCTTAACTCAACTAGACAAGCCATTTGGATTTGATGTTTCAACCTCTTACACTGACTCTTAAAACTTATAAAATAAATGGATAGGTAAATAAATTAAAAAAAAATATCATGTGAATTAGGTTCATGAAATCAAATATCCTTTGAATCATCACTACAACCTGCTTACCTAGATCTACCAGTTTACCTTCAAACAGAGTCATGGTGATAATGTATTTCAACACCTATGTAAACACTTTTAGGAAATTATAATTCATGTGGATGATATTATTATATAATTATGTAACTATTAGATATAAATATAACATGTTCAAGTGATAATATTGATCTTCTAGGCAAATCTCACAACCTTACACCTTCATTATCTCATCTATACTAGACATGTCAACTTATGAGCAACATTTTCATCATATCCACTAACCTCCAAAAGTTATATCCAATTTATAATGTATTTAAAGTATTTAAAAACATATTTTTACACTTGGATTCATCCATAATCCATGATAACATATCCCTAATCAACTTCTCACTTTTGCCTAATTTGTTCACTATCTAAACCATTAGGTCTATTAGCAATAGGTCAACTTGTATGATTGGTTTAGTAAAATTGAAGTATATAACCTACTCAAAAACCATCATGGATATCTGATATAAGTCTCAAGATTAAACCTTCATCTATTTAGTAACTTTAACTCAGTCAACTATACCTACTATAGCAAATATCTGAGAAATAAGGCTCTTCCTATAGGGTCTACTCACTTACCTAACAAACCAATCACACCTAGAGATTATTGGGAGAGTTTAGTATAACTTAAAATAAATTACATACAAATTTTAAACCATTATATTCTATTTTAATCAAGATATTTCTCATTGGGTCATTGATAAGGTTTTAGAGAGGGTTAACACTATTTATGGTATTAATGATTGTTCATAAAGCTTGGCTCCTTATTTCAAAAAATAATGACTAAAACATTGATTTATGACCCTTCCCCATCTACCATGAATATATTAGGTTCCCATGTAGATGTTATAGATGCCAACAAGTACTTGAAAGTTCCTCTTAGGTTGAGAACCCTTCATTATGTGCACTTAAGAAACCTCAAAACCACTTTTTGTGCCTTTTATTAAAACTTTTGACCTCAAACTTGGTAAACAAACCTAATAAAACTATCACACCACTAAAAATTCTCACATGATCATTATAAACTTGGAAACTAATCCTGATAATCCATTTGGCCACCATCTCACTCTTTGCTTTTTAGACCTTTGACCTAAAAGTTATATTAGGCCTTGAACCTAACCTTCAAGCCTCTTTTTATGCATTATCTAACTCACTCACATTATCAATAAACATCTCACATGCTCAAACACTCATCCTAATCCTTAATAGTCCTTGAAAACCTCTTATGGAACCTCATTATGTCAACTAGGGCCAAAAACTAGTCTTGTTGCATGCTAGGTTTTGTAGGTCTTACTCTTGTAGAATTAGTTTGAAACTATCCAAAATGATCCAATTCTTCATATAAAGTATAAAAAAAACCTTATACATCTTATTATGCCTATGTACATCTATCTCATTAGGCCACCATGCTCTTTCATGTACAATACTAGGTATCATATGCACAAGCCTTCTCAAGTCTCTTGTTAGGTTCAAACACTTGACAACTTTGGAAACTAATATTGAAACACCATTTGATGATTATATACCTTAATCACATGACTTACATTATCCTCAAACAATTTCATACTTCTATACATAGTTCTTCATGCTCACCACTCACATGTTCATGATGTGACTAAGCTTGATATGACTAGGCATCTCATGACACCTTGTATTCAAAGACTAGGACTCAAACATGCTTACCTTGAACTAAATCTTGGCATCAACCTCAAAAGAATCATTAGGTTTCCTTAAAATTCTCTCTCAATATAGATTCATTAATTTGTCTTCAAATTCTCTCATGTCATATTGTTCATATATCACTAACCACTTCACCATGCATCTTTACCAGATGCACCTTGACATCAATGAAATTAACCTTGACCTTGACATCAGTGATATTAACCTTGACATCAATGAAAATGATTCTACAAAAACTCTCCCTTTTTCATTGATGGTAAAACATTTTTCAATCTGATCACTCTCATCTCCCTTAGTTTGATCAGTCTCCCTTCTTGGAATTTCTCCCCTTTTAACATTAAAGATAAAGGGTCCTAAAAAACTATCATATGGAACCATACTTTCTTGATATAGAATCTCAACACATAGAATATTAAGTATTAAAGTAACATGATTCCCATTATTCCATCCATACCTTCTTCAAAATAACTTAGATTACAAGACCACTTCTCAGTGTAGATCAAACTCAGTCATAAACTTAAATAGATACCCCTCAACCCAGGCATCCTTAATGTTTTTGCTACCTAAATAGTGTCTCTTTGAAGCCTAATAGAGTCACCACTTCCCATAGGGTACTAAAATAGATTAATTTCAAGAGATTCCTATATCTTCATTCTCTAATCTAACTAAATGTATTTCAATACCCTTTTAGGCTTGATTTGCATTATAGGTTTGAGATCTTCATCATCCATATGATCATCAATGTGGGCTGACTACAAGGATTCTTGACTTGATTTTAAATTTAAATCACGCTCTATTAAAACAAGTAGTCCACATTAAAATGTATACTAATCATGACTCATCTTCTTTATCTTTCATTTCTAAGCATTCATTTATATTCTCTTTATCACTCTAGAGGTTTTAAACCTCCTATTTTGACTTGATGACTTTCTAACTTTGTTAGGATATAATATTTCAATGTGTTATACATCAAGAAAATTTAAAAAAACCACCTTATACATACATATTAATTGATGTGAGAAATGACTCCTTCCATTATCCCATAAGTACTCATTATTAGAGTGTCTTTTACACTCTCTTGCTCTATGACCAAACTAATTACACATAAAATAGTAACCATTGAATGAATTAGCATATCTTATACCATTGGTATTTTTGATAGGTCTTTTCATGTTGACCTTCTTATCTTCAAAAATTTTCTCCTTGACTTGAGGTGCCTCCTTTTGGTCTAATTTATAACCAAGAATTTTTTTATCATTTACAAAATTTTGACTACTCAAGATATCATCTAATGTCTTAGTGCTCTTTTCAGACTTCACAAAGGTCCTCATCTTGTTATATGTTTGATTCAACTCAAATTTAAAGGATTCAAGTTCAGTTTCATTCTTGACACACTCTTCCTCTTTAGCCTTTAGGCTTGGATTGACTACCTCCATTTGTGCCTCAATTTGATTGATGATCTCATCATACTCCTTGGAATTGTTACTCAACCTTTCCTCAAACAATCCAATCTATTGCTCATAGTTTTAAACTAGTGCTCTTATTTTGTGATTTTTTCTCCTTTGAAACTTCAATTCTTCTAGGGAACTTACCAAATCCACCTCAATATCTACTTAAACTTCCTCCTCATCTAATTCTTATCAACTATAATACCTTTCCCACTTGAACAAACCTCATTGTCTGATGTTGTGGCCATAAACAAGGTTTCAATATTGTCATGTTTAGTTTCATGACTACCATCATCACTATTAGATGCACTTGAGTCACTTAAATTAGAAGAACTATCTTATTTAGTATAGAAGCTTCTCTTGTCACTAAAATTTCCTTTCTTTCCTTCATATTTCCTAAACTCCATGGTTTTATTAAGATTATAGGTCTTCTTGTCATCTCCATGATGTTCATCATGTTCTTGATTATGCTTAGATTTATCCTTATTAGGACACTTGGATGCAAACTAATCAATCCTGCCATAATTAAAACATTTAAAGGGAAACTTTTCTTTTTACTTACTAAATCCAAACCTCAACTTTATTACTAACATGGCTATTACTTTATCATAATCAATATATGAACATTCCTCATCCTTGAATTTCTTGGTTTTTGACTTCTTCTCAAATTTAAAATCTACTTCCTTCTTGGTATGTCTTCCTTCATTAGTTCTCATCTCATAGGCAATCAAAATGCCATGAACTCCATCAATCTCTATCTTTTCCAAATCTTGCATCTCTTCTAATTTAGATACCTTAGAGTTAAACTTAAGAGTTAGTGATCTCAATACCTTTTGAAAAACTATAGATTATTTCAAATCTTCTCCCAATCCTTTAATGACATTGAAAAATTCATCAACCTTCAATAGGTAAGATGAAATTGTTTCATCTTCACTCATCTTCAAACTTTCAAAATATCTTCGGTAGGTTTACAACTTGGCCATATTCACCTTGGTGTCTCCTTCATATATGGTATTTAATTTACCTCGTATCTCTTTGGGTAATAAATAATGCATTACCTTCACAACATATACCTCTAATAGGCCACAAAGAATGGCATTCATTACTTTAAAGTTATTTTCACTAGCCTTCTTACCTGATGCATCTATTGGTGGAATAGGAGTAATATAACCATCTAAAACTAACTACCAAATATCATGTCCTTGAGACATAAAATATATCTTCATCCTTAAATTTCAAAATTCATAGTTATATCCATTAAAAAATGGAACCTTACTAGTAGCGAAACCACCTCGAGCTTTTTGACTAGCCATCCCTTCTTTTAGGATCTCGTTTAGGATTTTAGACATGCTTCAAAGGACCAGGATCTGATACCAAACATTAGAAGAAAAATGAATAAGAGTGGGGTGAATTAGTCTAAAAAAATTTATTATATAATCTTAATTAAGCAATCATATATGATTTATACAATAATTTACATCTTAGAAAGCATAAGCATAAATTCACAAGAGCATGAAATATATGAACACAATATGTATGTGGGAAACCCTCAAGGGCAAGAAAACCCACTGATGATGCAAATGGAATATAGTACTATAAAATAGACACAAAATTTGGTGAATCACCAACTTCACATGGAGCACCAACCCAAACTAGCTAAGCACCATCTCAGCTAGGCTTTAACAAGCACCCACTTTCAAGGAGAAACCAACCCCCTATATGACTCTATATCAACTTAGCCACCTAAAAAAATTGAACACTCTTAAAAAATTTTGTTTATCATACAAATAATTATGATATCCTTCTTCAGCTCTTCACACACTTCTATCCATCTCAAACTAGCCTCTAACATTTTTCGTTCAACTAGCCCTCTTTGTGACTTGATTAGGTCATATGGCCTTGATAATCACAAATAGAACCTATGTAAAATGTTCATCACTAATATTATACCCTTTATGATGGTCTACAATACCTCATTATGCTCTATAATATACTTTCTTGTTCACTTTATTTTAACACACTTTAATATGCCTAAAATTGCCTATTATATATACAAGACTTTCTTGTTCATATACTTCTTAGTCACCTAAAAACTATTATCCTCTTAGGTTAGACATGGAATAGTTCTTACAACATCTCATAGACATGGATAAAACATGATTTTAGTCCCTTTAGGTCTGAAATTCCTCAAATAGTCCTTATCTCAGCTTTTAGGTCTCATGGAGACCTAATCCCATTAGGCCTACTTAGCACACGTTACCCTTTGATCTTATTAGAGAACATTCAAACATTTTACATAGTAGAGACACATCATATGACATCCCAATATACCACTACTAAGATCATGTAAGATCCATAGTGTTGTAAATGATGTCATATAGTTTTTTTGGTGAGTGGATGAAGTGAATTGATATCCTAAGTAATAATGACAAAGTTTCCAATGTGTGTGTCCTAGTATGCTTGAAGTATGTTTGGTTGATCTTATATTTAGACATGGATAGAGATGTTTAGGCATGAGTATGGATTATGGAGAATGCACAAGAGGTTCCTAAGATGTTATATATAACTTGAGAGATTATGTACATAAGTGGAATTCATCTAGTTGTCTATATTTTTCATCTAGACACTTTAGGTCCAGTCATAGAAAACTTGAGTAGGTAGTTTGCTAACATCACCATTACCACATAGGAATGATTCTAGGGGAGTTGGTCATATGGTTATGATCACATTAATCCCTAATTATTATGCACAATATCTCATGCCATGCCTTGAAGTGTGGTTAAATATATGAGGGTACAAAGTTGGATTCCCAGTTAGAATTCATTATTTTCCCATACTTAGCCAAATTTTCAATGTGGCTAGAAAGAGATGAGTAAATAATTTAATGATGGAATATATCACATGTGTGGATGTTTTATGAGAAGATGATCATGTGGGTTTATTTATTTTTGGACTTAGATTATTTTTCCTAATTTTTAGATCATGCACTTAAGCGAGGGAAAAGTTATGCATGCTTAAAGTTGGCCTCTCAAGTAGGTTTTGACATAGTTGGCACTATGACAGAAGATTTTGAGAATCCATTTTAATGGAATTATATCTTACATGCATGAGGGTTATAGGAGATGTTTTTTATATGGTTAAATTATCTTATGTGATGAAATAATTTGTTCCAAATTTGAGATCATGCATCAAAGTGCAAAAGAAGTTATTAAGGTTCAATATTGGCTACTCAGGCATATTAAAAGGGTTCCCATACTTAGTTAATTTTGAAAGAGTTAAATCTCAAGAAAGATCAATAATGCATGTTGATCAAAGAAATTAGGAAACAATGAGATGAGGATAAGTGTATGATTTTTAATTATTGAGAAAAGGTACATGATAAGTATCTAATGATGAGTGGGTGTTCATACATATTGCTTGAATGATGAGTATTGACACTTATAGACTTAATTTATCCATAGAGCTCGATGGAGTGTGTTGAGTCAGCATTTCAATATTACACGAGATGAGTTCAAAGTGATATTTGTTTAACATTTAAGCATTGGTACCTATGTGTCAAATATATGAAGAGATTGACAGTGTGTATTCAATTTGAGTTGAGAAGACATGAGATTCGATCATTTTTTTCAAAGGTTAATTATGACCATTTGAATTCAATAATTTGAATTTAACATAGGAAAAAATTAGAGATTTGTATTTTGTCCATATCTTTCAATAGAAGTTGAATTTGTTGTTTCTATAAAAAAATATGAAGAGGAATTCATGGTACATATAATGAACTTGATTTAAAGATATAAAAGTGTGTACAGTTAAAGATACTAATGTTCAAAGTCAACTATGTGTTTATGCTTATTCTGCAAGTGACCCAAGAAGGATGTTTGAACTTATGTTGATGTTGTTTTGATATCTCATGATGAATTATCTATTGGATCATGTTGTAGAATCCATGAGGATGATCTATGTTGATTTTAAAGGTGTGATCAATCTATATTTAGTATGAACAATGATTAATAAGTTGACTATATGTTTGATAATGGTGTTCTTATGTATAAGGTCTCTATTTGAGTTGTTTGAGCATACGTAGAAGTGAGATATGATGAATATGATCATCTGAGTATGTGGAAGGGGACATAAGGAGTGGACCCATGTATTTGAAAATTGTCTTATGTTATTATTTTACTTGAGGGTGAGATAAATGGGTGAATGGGTTCATGTGAGACCTATAAAGGCTAAAAGGGACTTATTAATAGTTGTAGTTCCTTAAGGGTGACCCATAGATGATATGCATAACCTATGAAGATTGTATTGAACCATGCTTCATATGATAGATATCTTAATGGTTAAGACATGCCTAATGTTTGATCAAGGTGATGATTATCAATATTTCTTTATAAATAATGAAATCAAAGATGGTGATTTCTATACATGGTGTGAGAGACTTGGGAGAGTTTTGAGAGAGGATTGTGTGTGTGTGTGTGTTTTAAGGAGAAAAGGAGGGGTAGAGTGCCTTGAGGATGAGCTTAAGAGAAGATAAATTTTATGACTATTTGTATGAATTTTAAGTCATCATTTTATTGGTAGAATAGTGCTCTTGTTGTTTGTGTATGAGCAAAGGTGAATAGTGTTAATCAGAGGTCCATCATTAGGTGTTGAAGACATCAATTAAAAGGTGGATGTGTTCATCAGTTTTATTATGGTAACTCATCATATAAGGTGGTTATATCATCCTTAAAAGGTGAAACTTGCTAAAATTTCTAGTTGTTATTACAGCTCAGATAAACAGGGGTGGTAGCACATTGTGGGATTGTAGTTCCTTGATCACTTATAGATGGTATAAGTTAGTTCTTGTTATTATAGGATAGTATTCCAATTTTAGGTTCTAGTGGGTTTTATTACCCAAGAGGTTTTCCCATATATGTCATGTGTTATGTGATTTATCTTGCATTGTCTCTCTGTCTCATTGTTATGAATGATGTGTATTCTTCATAAATGCTTGTGGTAGCTGATTAAGTGTTTTTAAAGATAAAAATTGAAGTTGGATTATTTTTTATTACTGATTTACCCCCCTCTCATTGATTTTAACTTTAACACATAACACCTTTTATCTCAAACCACTATTTGGAGCACATCATTAGTATTGTTCATATTAGGCATATGCATACCCAAAATGTCTATCTTGAATAGTTGAAGCATAAAAAAATTTAACAAAAAACCATGGAAAAAAATACATACACAAAATATAAATGAACTTAAATTAATCACCATGTGAATTATACTTCATAACTCAAGGTAAAAAGACTCAAACCCTTCTCTGCAAGTAACACACTCAAAACTACCAACTAGCTTGAAAACATAGTCATGGAAGCTTAAAATTATGACACCTTAAGAGAAACATTAATGGAATTATAATGTATAAAAATGATATTTTACCATCCTTATAAAAACCACATATAAACAGATCATAATATCTAATGGAAACTATTGGCCTTGTAGACCAATTTGTTGAACTTATCTCTCATAATCCTTACTTAGCCCGACAAGCCATTTTGGATTTGATGTTTTAACCTATTAAACTAAATATAATAAATTATACAAGGCATGGATAGGTAATTAAAGTTACAAAAAACATCATCATGTGAATTAGGTTTATCAACTTAGGGCAAATGTTCTCCAACTCATCACTGTAACTTGCTTACCCAGATATACCAATTTACCTTTAAACATAGTCATGGTGATAATGACTTTAAACACATATGTAAAGAATTTCATGGAATTATGATGCATGTGGATTATCTTATGATATAATTAGGTAACTCTTAGATATAATTAGACCATGGTTAAGTGACAATATTTTTCTTCCAAACCAATCGCACAAACTTACACCTTCACTATCTCATTTGAACAAGACAAGTAAACTTATGAACAACATTTACATCATATCCACTAACCTCCAAAACTTATATAAAATTTAAGATGTATTATAGGTATTTAAAAACATATTATTAAACTTGTATTCATCCTTAATCCATTATAACACATCCCTAATCAAATTCTCATTTTTGCCTAATTTTCTCACAATTTACACCATTAGGTCTGTTATTGATAGGTCAACTTGTATGATTGGTTTACCACACTTGAGGTTTATAAATTGATCATAAAACATCATTTATATACAATCCAAGTCTCAATATTCAACTTTCATCCATTAAATAACTTTGACTCGGCCAACTCTACCTACTACAGTAAATCTCTAAGAAACAAGGCTTTTCTTATAGGGTCCACTCACTTACCTGATAGAACAATCACACTTGGAGGTGCCTAGGATAGTTTAATACAACATTAAATCAGATACATACCCATTTAAAATATTTTTTTTTGTTTTGATCAATATCTTTCTCATCGGGTCATTGTTAGGGTTTTAGAGAGGGTTAATACTATTTTTGGTGTTAACGATTGTTCATAAAGATTAGCCCATTATTCCACAAAACTATTATTTTAAAATTAATATAGGAACCTTACCCATATACCATTAATATATTATGTTCCCATGAATATCTTACCCATTCAAATAAGTACCTGAAATTTCTTCTTAGGTTGAGAACCCTTCATTCTATACACTTGAGAAACCTCAAAACCATTTTTCATGCATTTTATTGAAAATTTTGAACTTAAAATTGGTAAAAAAACCTTTTAAAACCTATTAAACCACTAAAAATTTATCACATTCTCATTCTTACCTTGGAAACTAATCTTGATAGTCCATCTAGCCACCATCTCTCTCTTTGCTTTATAGGCCTTTGACCTACAAGTTATATTAGGCCTTGAAAAACTCTCCACATAGATCACATTATTAATAAAAATATCACATGACTAAACATTTATTTTAATTCTTCATAAGCCTTGACAACCTCTCATGGCACCTCATTAGTTCAAGCAGGGTCTACAACTAGTCTAGTTGCATGCTAGGTCTATAGGTCTTACTCTTATAGACTCACTTTAAAACTCACCTAAGTGATCCAATGCCTCATATACATTATTAATAAACCTTATAAATAATATTATTCCTCTTTTCATTGGTATCACTAGGACACCATGCTCTTTCTTATACAAGACTAGGCATCATATGCACAAGCTTTCTCAAGTCTCTTGCTAGGTTCAAACACTTGACAACTTTGTAAATTAATCTTGAAACACTCTTTGATGATTATATACCTCGATCACATGCCTTTAATTATCCTCAAATAATTTCATAATTATGTACATAATTATTCATGTTTACCATTTTCATGCTCATTCTGTAATTAAGATTGATATGACTTGGCATCTCATGACACCTTTTACCCAAAGACTAGTACTAAAACATGTTTACTTTGACCAAAATCTTGGAATCAACCTAATAGAAATAGTTAGGTTATCTTAAAATTATATCTCAATATAAAATCATTATATTTGATTCAAATTTTCTCATGTCACATGGTTCATATCTCACAAACCTCTTCACCATGCATCTTTATCAGATGCACCTTAACATCAATGAAAACAACCTTGACCTTGACATCAATGATCTTAACCTTGACATCAATGATAATAATTATAAACAAAATATAACATGGATATTATTATTACTCTCACACACCTACATGTTTGAACTAGGTTCAAGGGTGTTGGATATGATCTGTTAGGACCTTGGAAACACATAATAATGATTGGTTTGCAAGAACTACTCCAAAAAAGCACCAAAACCATTGCACTTTCAAACCCCACATAGATGGAGTTAAAAGGAGTTCCCATATTATGGGTGATTATTCATGAAGATATAGATGTGAACCTATAGACAAGTGACACACATAAGCATGTGAAGGGACCCCCTTTCTATGACCAAGAGTCCAGCTCCTGATCTTCTCTCTCATGTCTGTACTATCCATAAACCTAAAATATTTCTTGGGATACAAAGGGTCTCAATTGATGAGAGAGGTTAATTTTGGGCTTTTTTAGCCTCCTAATTCCATTAAAATTCTCTAAGATGTCATAAATGATCCCTCCTATAACCTTTTATCATCCTCTATATGGAATAGTTTGTATAGTCTATACAATCATGTAGAAAACACCTAAAAACTCTCTCTTTCCACTCTTTTCTCCATATTTTGACCTTAAACTAAAATTTAAGGGTAAATATATATTAAAAAAAAATCAAAATTACTTTTCTAACTGATTATTATGGTGGGTGAGTTGTAAAGTCACATCTTTCCCATGTGTGTGGTCCACTTGGTGAGTGTGGAGGTGGAAATGAGATTTAAAATGGACCTTTTGTGGCATGAAACGTGTAGTGATGACTTATGGTAATAATGGGAGATATTTCAATACCTTATTAATTCAATTTTTATTAAAACACTCCCCAATTTTAAATTGTATCAATGCAAATAGACTTTTAATGGGGATTTAAGGGTCATTTGATGACTTTAGTGGGGTTAAGTAAGCTTGAAATTAATTGAATATGTAGACCATGAACAATTTCATTAATCACAATAGTATACCTTCACATTGTTACTTTGGACAAGTATTGAAACCATTACATACTTCCAATAAAAGTTTTCCCTTTAAGTAAAGGTATTAAATAGGTCTAAAACTATAAGGACCAGTAACCCCAAAATGCCCAAATTACCTTAACATTGTCAAAAGATCCTTAAACTTATAAAATATGTTTAGAAAATTATTTGGACCTTTTAAGACATATTTAAATTCCTTTTCTCTCACTATAAGACCAATCATGACTACTAGCACATCACCAATAGGCCCAAGACATTCATGACAAGCATATTCCATGACATTCTTAATCAATGCTAAAAAACCTCTAGGAGGCATTCATAGGACCATGACCAATTGAAGAACTATAAATAATATCATAAGGGTTATTATGAATTTTTTTTATGTTATGGGTTGACATTTGACCTTATGAGGCCAAAATCTCAACATTTTTGGTGGCATTGAGGGGTGACCAATCTGTTGGTCAAGAGAACCCACTATCCTTTCATGGCAGTGATGACTCAAACATGACTCATGACTTGAAATACCACATTGATGGAATATCAAACTAACTACAACCATATAACACCTTATGGACTATAGTAAAAACTACAAGACACAATAAATACAATAAATGAACAAAATCTAATGCCTATGAAACAAATGACAAAGACACAAAAAATAAGGTAATAGACTAAAAATTTGTGTATGACACACTTATTGGGACAATATAAAAAACTACTAGAAATAAATAACTAAAACACCTCTCATTTCTCCTTCAATATCAAAAGGTAAACTCCTTCAATCAAGTTGGTTGCATGAGGTCATATGGTTATGTGTTTATTGGGACCTTAACTTGTAGTTGGAGGCATTGTCATGCTCATGGCCACTTAAGAGAGTGACTGGACCTTCTGGCTCCATCCCAAATACATGGGTTGAATAGATGAGTCAAGAACCCAATAATACTCATCTCATATCCATCTACCTTGCATAATCAGTCTCATCTCTTCTTCAGTCATGAGCTACTCCTAATTTTCCATGTCTTAGTTTATGCCATCACTCTGATGTACTACTAAAGTAAACACCTCATCATTCTTTATATCATCTTGGGCCTATTCTTCTAGTGGATAAATCTTAATAGGGACAATATATAATTCATATTTAATATGATGTATATGATGTGTGAGTCCTTGAAAGGTTTGATGTTCATTGTAAATTCTTATGAACTACTACCTAAGGTTGTCATTATTAACTTGACACTTTGTGTAATCATGATCACATTTAAAACTCCCATCAACCATTGGGGTGTCATGCATATAAAAAAGCTTATCTTGGTAGTAGTAAAATAATATTTTGTCTTCAATGAAACTATAATCCCTTTGAATGCATAACTTCTCTTTAATGTTTAGAGACCCTTAAAGGTTGTCACTTTGCCTTACAAGTGATACAGATAGAACATATGCTTCATTTCTCCACTCTTCAAGAATGTGATGACAAATAATGAATTCCATGTCATGAAATCTTGGGAACCATATTATTCTTGTTTAATTGAAGTGACTTCTCCTTTGAACTCATCTTGCACCCAAACAACCTCTTATAATTCATCCTCCTTTACATTGTGAAAGACTGATTCATACTTGTCCTTGGCAAGTGGCGTCCCAATTACAATATCCTATTCAAGCTCACTAAAACCATCATCATTAGCTACCAATTAAATTTTTATTTGGTTACCTATTTAATAATAAGTTCTATCTCAAGGAGTGGAATGAGATATTCTTGGAATGACTTTAGGAGAGATGACATATATGCCTCATTTCCTTCATTTAATTACGTATTCTTAACAACAATCATCTCCTCCTTATTATGCATATTGATTTGAATGCATATCCATGAGTTAAATTCATTATAATATTGAGGAGGGAGGGGTGGGGATTGAATGATCTTAGGCTTGTTTTCCACCTTGACACTTGAGTTTATGTTTGATTGCTCTTCTCTTCCCATTAACTATTGCATTTATTTTTAGGTTGGAAACTTGGGTTTAAGATCCTCTTACAATGTATTTAATATAGTTTGGGGTAAGAATGGAGGAGTATTAATCTAATATTGTGTTGATTTTATGTCTACCATTGAGTGATATAAGTTTTTATCTAAACCTAAATTTGTTTATCAAGGTAGGCTTTAAAATCAACCCTTGACTAATCAAGGATCTACTCATGATGACTAGCTCCTTAAATGTATACTTTTTCCTTCTCTTGTACTCACCCTTGAATAAATTTCCATGATGTAAAGGTTGAGAAGGATTGTGAGGGACTATGGCACTCATTCGATTTGGGATTTTTAGGGGTGATGGGTAGCTCAACATAATAATGGTATAAGATGGAAAAGGGGATACAATGTTGATGTTGGTGAGACTATTTCCCTTCATACACTACCAGCTTATATTCAACATGTCATTATTTACCCTTGGATGACCTTATCTTAATTAACATGCCCATTCTCCTTTATCCTATTTCAATGAAGTTATAATGCTCTTAATCACATGCTTAGGGATTTCTTTCCCATACCCTTTCATTGTGTTAGTGCTCATCATGTGTATTTCATAGTACAATAGGGTATATTTAAGGCTTGATATGGATTAAATTATAACCTGGGTGGGATTCCCAAGAACATTATGATGCTAACATGACTGATCAAATTGATAATTAGATTACCAAGGTGGTAGATGAGGCTCAAAATGGGGTTGGTAGCCTTAGTAGTAAGGAGACTCATTATAGTGCTGACAAGGGTGAATATAGGACTGATAGGGGTCAAAATAGGGTTGATAGTGATCATGATGGGATTGGAATGGATCATGGGGTTATTGATAAGGGAGTGTATGATAGAAATTTACCCCATATGCATCCATAACTCATCATTAAGCACATTTATAAAAATGAAACTATAAACAAGAACCTTTCTTACCCTTGAAGTGATGAATTTGTGATGAACTTCTAATTACAACTAGCATGTGAGTGCTTAAATTTGCTTTTGAAGACCAAAATGTTGCTTTGAAGGCTCCAATGCTTGAATCTAGTCCCATTAGGAATGGCAAAACTATTAGCAACCCAATTTGCACCCTCTTGAAGTAGATTGTTCAAATCCACCTCAAATTGGACTAACATAGGATTGACCTATAAGTTGTGGGTTACTTGTAGTTTATGCCAAACCTATAGATTATGGGGATTACTCCCTTGATTTATCAACTTAAATATTCATCTCATGACCTATTTTTATTGGGATGAAAAGGGTTAAATATGAAAACTTAAAAATAAACCTACACTAAAAGTGGTGATGCACTAATAATACTTATCCATTTACTCAAATAAATTAAGACAACACTAATAGACAATTCATAGAATTGGATCATTATCTCTAATGGTTTCTAAGAAACAATGTTTCATGTATCGGTTGATTTTGGATAACTAGAGTATGAGAGGAATATCTGGTTCTAATCTCTTACAGTCAAATCTCCACTCTCAAACTCAACCATTGACATGCTAACACACTACATAACCTACATAGAAAACTTGTTAGCATCTAGGTGACGGCATTGGAACTAAATAAGGGAATCTGTGCCACTTATGCATATCAAAAATTTATACACACACTAGAAACTAATCATAGAGAAGCTGGAGTAATTCATGAATATTCTAAGAGGTCCATAGAGTACAAATTATGTAGAGTTTCCTAATGACAAAGAGAGGGATACCAAACAAATCCTTAAGGCTTGAATATATAGTAGATAATAAGAGATAAAAGGAGAAAGGAGGTGTGGAGGGGGAGATCATAGGTCATAAATGACCACAATAAACTCATATAGTAGTTACATTAGTTATAAATAATCCTTTTTAACTCCCTTCATGTATTGGTGCTTTTGATGACCCTTTTTAGCAATGAGGTGAGGTGGTAGATGCTGATTTATACCTCTTTAAGGTAAAGACATGCTAAAAATAGTCAATCACTCCTCCATATGGTAGTTACAAGGTGTAGTGAGGTGCAATTAGCCTCCATGAGGCATTTGAGAATCCCATTAGCCATTGTGCATGTTGAATAGACTTGAAAAACTACTCTCATCTCCCATTATGACTATGAAGAGTGCCAAAATCACCCCCTAATAATTATTTAAAAAGTTAATGAACATGTAATAACTTCTCTAATATCCTCTCTATGCCATTATTCAACTTTCCCTATTGACAAAGTAGGTCTCTTAGGCCAATTAGGCCTATTTTCTTAACTGTGTGTTCATCAACCATGAAAACTTGTATAAGAGCTTAGGAACCTATGTATATGAATATAATAAGATTTAAAAAGTGTTTCTCATCATGACTCAAATTTTCAAATCATTTTACACCTACAACCCTACTTCACCTTGACAACTAGGCCACTTTCTCTCTCATGTCTGTAGACTAGTCATTTAGAAGAGACCTATAAAGAAACTTAAAACCATGTTTTTAGACATATAGTAACTTTATAAGACTAAATAAGTGCTAAAATTCCATTTTAAATTATTTAAATCCTCCAAAATAGCTGTGTACCCTATAATTTTCTTAATATCTTGAAAAAGTACACTTTTTTTAGCAAATCCATAAAGTGTATATACAATAAATTACAATGGGTAGGGTATCCTCTCAGTGATTTTTGTGTTTCAAGCATTTATAGGGTTATTTAAGAGTGTTTATTTTCCAAAATATTTAATTTTCCAAAGACAAGTCTATAGTAGGGGTCAAGCAGGTTTTTGGATGTCTACCATCTTAATGATGGTTCATAAATATGAGAACTTCAATCCCAAACTTATGGACATGGATTTTTAGTACATATAACCTAATTTTTTTTATAATATTATGTTTCCATGAAACTATTATGGAGAGATATGAATGTAAATGATGGACCTTGAATTCTTTACAAGTTATTTAGGCATGCCTGTAGTCTTAACCTCCATTTATAAACTTGTGCCCTGTAATTTAACTCACTCTTCTATGGATTTTTATTCCATATGGTTTTAAAAAGTCAATATGGGATCATTTTTTATGAGTCCCTCTACAATTCAAGATCCAAGCACTTGAAGTGATGTCTCAAATTAGTTATGTATACTATATAGTTAGAGTTAGTCTTAAGACTGAAATTGACCTTCATATTACTTGAAATTTATTGAAACCTTATCCATAAGAACTAATTAATAATTTCACTCCTCATCATCATTTAATTTATGTTTGGGAGATTTTTAGAGTGTCTTAAGTGTGATGAGGGTGTTTTAGGCCTACGATAGGCTTTTAGGCCAAATAGGCCTAAACTAAGTGTTATGGGTCTAGATGGCATATGGATTACTTGAGGGGGTATAAAATAATTATAATAAATGTTTTCACCTATCCTCATCCTTATGTAATTACCTCCAAATTCTTATGACTCAAATTTATTCCCTCATTTCAAGTGGTTGCCTATGGGCAACATTACTAAGACTGTTAAGTCTAAGTGTTTTGATTGTGGTATGGGGTCTAAGTAGTCCCAAAGTCACTAAATATTTTATCAAGTTAGGAACTTATAAAAAAAATTCAAGGTTAATAAAACCCTCATGTTCAACTCTCCTTCAACTTTTTCCTTGCATATGACAACACAGTTAGGCTTAGGGATTCTAAAAAATTATGCTCATGTAGCCCTAAGGGCCTAATTGAGAACCTTCTTGGCTTATATGAGTTTTATACAACATTTTAAATCTATAAAATGTACTCTAAATCCTTTCGTATATGTCTATAGACCCAAAAATTATCAAAATATACAAGTTATTTCAACCTTCAAAGAACATGTTTGTTTATTCTTTATTTAGGCCTAATAGGTCTAATAGGTCTTTAAAGATCCCTTTACCAATCAAAGCCTCCATAACTAGTTACATATTTTGACATTTTCCTAAAAATTTTCTACCCCTTTTAACACCCTAAACCCTGTAGATATCCTTCTTTTTTGTACATAGGCCTGCTTGTATTAGTTTTAAGTCTAGTAAGACTAAATGGGACATTAGGCCTTTTTTATTGAAAGATAAAACTACTAACCATAGAAATTGAGTGTATTTATTTAAATATTATGAAATAATTATCACCAATCACCTTCATGTAATGATCATTCATATCTCTCTCATTCTAGCTATAGGTGGCAAGATGGCTCTTAACTATATGTGTTTGACTATATATCTTGTTAGAGGGTGATCTCTTCTATTGAAGGCTCTTTCCTCACTCATAAATAATTATTTTATTTCATATGAAATCTTTAGTCTCCAAATCCATTTCATTGTGTAGACTTATTAGAGGAGGACTATGTCCAACTTTCCTTCCACCTATAATCAAGCCTATTTGTGAAGACACTAGGTCTCTGACTGTTGGTACCTTTCTCAAGTGGTGATTGATATTTGATAGCTACCAATAATTTTGATGGTATATCACTTCCATTACTATATATTTAATCCTCCTAAATCTCCTCTTACTATCATTAATCTTAACCCTTTAGTCCCACCCTTGCTCCCACTAGAATCTTGACTAAGCTTACTTCTTAAGAAAGTTTAATGAGTTGGCATTTGGTCTAGACCCTATCTAATCCATATCATACCTCCTATAGGTCCACATGACTCCTAAAGTCTCCTAAAAATATCACTTAATTATTTCCCAACATCCTTACTCAACTTGTATAACAAGTCCTATCATGACTATAATAGTTTGTTAGATTGTATGTGACCATTGAGAAGGTATATACAAAGTTCATTATTGCTCTTGGGTGTTCCTGGCATGTGGGTGACCTCTTAATTTTATTCTTGACCTATTAAAGCTTATTCAAAACCCCTTTACCATTATTATTTATCCAAATTACCCACTTGAACCCTGTGCATACATGTTAAGGTTCTTGACTAACTTTTCCTTCTTTTTGAGTGGGTATAATATGTGGTTCATGATAAACCCCATCTAAAATAAGCTTGAAGGCTTATGATGACTAAGTGAAAGTTGATGTTGCATACTAGGATGGAGGTGAGGATGAATTTTTGTATATGGGTATTATGAGTATGAATAAGTTAAATATATAATGGAGAGAATGTAAGATATGTGTATTTGTCTTTCAAATAATCACAAAATATCTTCTAAAAACATTTGTCCTCACCTTGCAAAGGAGACCACACCTAATCATGACATTAATCTTATTAAATGGAATGAAATGGTCCTTCCTACTAGATGAATAACTTTTTTTGGGTATATATATTCAAAAGATACTTAAATAGATTGAATTTTATTACCAAACATCATCAAAAACCTCAAATATATACCACAGAACCTACAACTTAAGAAAATTGCTTGCAATCTATAGACAAAGAGAATATAGGGATTATTATTACTCTTACACCCACACATGTGTGAAATATGGGTTAAGGGTGTTTGATATGATCTTTTAGGACCTCAAGAACACACAAAAATGGTTGGGTTGTAATAAATACCCCAAAAAAGCAGCAAAACCATTATACTTTTAAACCCTACATAGATGGAGTTCATAAGAGTGCCTAGATTGTTAATGATTATTCATGAAGATTTTTACATGAAATATTAGAAAATTTACATAAATAATAATTTCAAGGTACCCCATTTCTATGTACAAGAGACTAGATCTTGATCTTCTCTCTCATGTCCATAATATCTATAAACCTAAAATCTATCTTGGGTTACAAAGGGGCTCAATTAAAGAGAAAGGTTGGTTTCTAGCTTGTTTATCCTCCTCCTACCATGAAAATTATTTTATATTTTAGACATTATCCCTTATATAACCTTGATCATCCTCTATATGAAACATTCTATATAATCCTATAAAAAGCACCGAAAAACTATCTTTTTCCACTATTTCATCCATGTTTTGACCTTGAACCAACATTTGAGAATAAATAAAGGAAAAATAAAAGTAAAATTACCTTTCAAACTGATTATTATCTTGGGTTATTTGTAAATTCATATCATTCCTAGGTGTGGGATCCACTTGGTGAGTGAGGAGGTGGAAATGAGCTTTAAAATAGACATTTTATGGCATGAAACATCTAGTGGTGACTTCTGGTAAGAATGGGACCTCTTTCAAGACCTTAGTAATGTAATTTGTATCAAAATTCTCCCCCTTTTTAAATTTTCTCAATTCAAATAGACTTATAATGGGGATTTAATGGTCATTTGATGACTTTAGGGGGGTTAAGTAAGCTTGAAATTGCTTGAATAGGTAGACCATGAACAGTGTCATTAAACACAATAGTAGACCCTCAAATTATGAATTTGTACAAGTATTGAAACTAGTTCATCCTAAAAATAATTTTTTTATCTTTAATAAAAGGTATCAAATAGGTCTAAAACCATAAGGACCAATAAACCCAAAATTCCCAAATTACCTTAACTTTGTCAAAAGATCCTTAAACTTATCAAACAAGTTTAGAACATTCTTTGGACCTTGAAAGACATCTTCAAATTCATTTTATCTCACTCTAATACCAATCATGACTACTATCACATCACCATAGGCCCAAGATAATCATGATAAGCATACTCCATGATATTCTTAATCAATGTTAAAAGACCTCTAGGAGACATTCATGGGACCATGACTAGTTGAGGCATTATAGGTAAGTCCAAAGGGGTTATTATGCAAGTTTTTTATGGTATGGGTTGAAAATTTTCCTTTTGAGGAAAAAATTTCAATATTACCTACACAATAAATTGAGATATATTACTATGCTATAAGCATTGCATCCTTGACATAGATGTACATCAACATTTGGTTATGATGTAGTTGTATGCGATTGAAAAAATCATACAATTATTCCCTTGTCTTGTATTGAGACTAAATATAAATTTGGCTTTAAATCTATTTTGGAGATAATTTGGGTTCACACAACAAGTTCCTACAATTATTTGGTGTGAAAATAAAGTGCAGTTTTTATTTCATGCAATCTTATTGAGTATCAATGAACCAAACATATTGAGATTCACATGTAATTCATTCATTAGATTATCTAGGATGGGATAATTTATTTATGTTTTTTGCCTAAAATTCATTAATTTTTTGACATATTCACTAATCCCTTGGCTTCTTCTCATTATCTTTATGTGTTATCATTGCTTAGGGTGAAAGAAGTTGTCCTTGAGGGGATTCAACATGAAGTCATTATTTCTTTCTTTTCTTTAGTTTGTACATGGGTATATTAGTAATCCTAGTATTCAATACAAATATTTATGTGTTTTCTCTCCCTAACTATCGAGGGTGTTGGAGTGTTCAAATTATAATATATGTATTTTTTTACCACTAGATTAGTTAAATCTATATTTAGGGACTTAATTTTGATCACATATGTTTAAGTGATTAATATTGTATTTACTCCTTAATATGTGTATGCACATAGATTATACATTTCCCTATGATTTTTTAACCAATCCCTCTCACTCTCCTATATATTTGGCACTCCTATAGTGTCTCTAAAAGAATAAGAAATGGAGAGAATCTAGGATTGTAATAAGATATTTGAGCAATATTTATTTTAATTTTCTATTAGAGCTTGAGTGTTGTTCTTATTGTCATAAGATATTGTTTTTTTTTTATGTTTTCTTGATAGATCATGTAAATCTATGTTACAAACTTGATAAAACCCAAGATAGAAATTTCCACAATTAGAGTATAGTAATTTAGTTATACAACATGATCAATATGGTTCATACTTATTATCCCCATCAAAATGGTAAAATTTTCATGAAATGCACAAATAGGTCCTACATTATTATTATAAATATATCATAGAGTTACAATACTAACATTATAACATGTGTAATTATAATTAAAACATGTATCTTAAAGTATATAATTTGAAATACATACATAAAAAATCAAATATACCAAGTAATTGACATTCATATATGTAATTTTTTTTTAATATAACATAATAGACAATAAATATTATGTACAATAAAATAAATAATGCATCATTATATATTTGGAGTAATGTCTAAAGGACCCTCCTTATCCATGTCAACATCATCAATACCAACTAATACAAGAGACCTAGAACTAGAAGCCACAAGATCACCTTATGTTTAAGACTATGATATCTCTATACTCTATCATCATATATAGCCAATCATGGCTTGAGATTGAAATTATCTAACTATAATCATACATACTCATCCAACATCCTAAGACCTAGAGTAACACTTAAGTCAAGTTAGGGCATCCATAGTATCACCACCTTATCTCTCAGATCATCCTACTCTATTGTATCTCAAATATAGGTAGAAGTGGAAATCATAGATCAATCAAATAAAGTTTTATTAACACCAAAAAAAGTTATATATTATTTAATTATCCCATCCTTGATGCCATTATCAAGTACATGTCACATCAACTCTCATAATGTAGAATCAATAGTCATTACCCAATAATCTTCATCTCCTATATAGACATAGAAATAAAAAACAATAGATACTATCTAGTAAACAATTCAAAAAATAAGTAAAAAGAATTAAAATAATGTATTCCTCCAACAACCCTTACAAGATTGAGATCTAACACATCACTAGCTACATAATGGGGCCCACATATGTTATATCAACCATGTGATGTATATTATAGTGAACCTTGAATCATACACATATAATATCTATATCATAAGATCCCTCTCATCTAATGAAAGTAAGGAAAACACTACAATAAATAGCTTATCCTTGTCACTTAGTCTCATAGGAGCCTGAACACACCATGCCCATACCCATGAAGTTTGGGGCATATCTTGTTATACCTTAAATTATCATGTCACTCTCTCATACCAAAAATGCTTAAAAAAATTAAGCCATCGATCATGGTACCAAAAACTCACATGGATTTGGTGAAATTCTACCCCATCCTCTAGCCCCTAGAAAACCCTTAGCATGGTCTTAAAATAATCGATTCAGCCATCAACTTATCCAATATCCTCCTAAATTACATGGTGCTCTGATCCTTCACCTTCTCTATCCTAGCCTACCTTAACACAAATACATGTGTATGTATTGAATTAGTGCATGACATCCTCACTAGTTGAGTAAAATTTATGTACTCATAGGTCCAGTAGTGTGATAAGGTGGTCAAGCCAATATCACCACTAATCTCCTCACATGTAGACCTATACATATCTATATACAAATGTGAAAGCATGGTATGAACCAAAGAATACATGGTCCCATGATCATCTATATCATAATGGTATGCATACTATACACTAGATACACCACACCACCATCCAATGCTATGAATGAATCCATAAAAAACACAAGGAACTTGTGTACATACAAAACATAAAATAACACAATAAAAACAATTACAACATCAAAATAATTGTGCTCATGTCACCCATGATATATACCATTCAAATATATATGCATGAGATCCTTGGGCCTTAACCCTTAATTATAACTCTCATTTCATTAATTAACAATATAATTACCCTAAGACATCCTTAGGAATGACTACCATCTCACCTATAGGAAACCAAAATATACAAATATATTCATCTCACTACTCAACTAACATGGTCATCATAAGGATATCATATGGAAAAAAATCCTTACCAACCCATGTAATTGGGGTTTTCCCTCTCAAAAATGGATCTCTCCTCATCAGATAGGGAAATATTGTGAATAGTCTTCATCATTTGACATGTCACAACTTTATACAACACAAATCATCCTTCACATAATAAATAATAGAACAATAGAAATCACAAACCATTAAATATAAGTCTATAAATATTAAAAACCAATATGAAATATTGTGTTTTATCTTAAACTAAAAATTAGGGATGGTCTCTCCCTAATGGATGATAGTACAATACAAGAATATGGAGGTCATGGTATATCAAGACATATGACACCAAAAATAGGGTGTGGACATAGTATATGCTCATATTTTAAGTAGTTTGGCTTTATTTTTGAATTCTTTATGATAATGAGGGCATTCACACATTACATGTCCACATAAACATATAATTATTACTCAAAATTTAGACTTATTGATCAAATTATATGGCTCAATTTGCTTAGTTTTATCATATTGGGTAATGTTTCTTGACATATGTTCTCATCACCTAGTTTTACACCAAGGTTATATATAAGGAATGGAAAATAATGCCAATTTGTATGTTATTTACACTAAACTTAGCTTATAATTATACTTGCACTAGTTTTTCACTATAATTAATCATATAGTCATATGTAAAGGTTGATTTATAATTTTCAAACCAACACCTAGTATATTGATTTGTGTGGCGCTCAATTTAAGCAAATGTTTGAATTTTAGGCATATCTATACTATAAAATATTGGGTAAAGCATATCTTAGCTCTTCATACCATAATTATTTACTTAGATTCAATATGCATACTCCATATCATAGGTTCATTTTTTTAGGAATCACTAAAAGTCTTATTCAATTCTTTGTCCAAGAAAAGAACAAGATTAAATCACATCATATATACATGGGTAGATCACATTGAACCTATGACACATTCATAAGTAAGTACATGTCACATAGGTAAGTATGAGTATGATTTTCTTCCTTTTATGCCAATAATTTCATTTTATTGTATTATTAGAATAAGGGGGGATATACGCATCCAAATTTGGTCAATAAATCAAAATTTTCATGTATTTTGAGAATTTATTATTTATAAAATCCTAATGTTGAATTAAGATCCCATTGGCATGTGTGTTTATAGTCCTATATACTCTTACATACTCTTTCACATTGATTTCACTAGATTTTGTTAAATTGTTAGTTTTCCATGTCATTCCTTATTTGAGTCATAGGGATCCTTAGTATTTATTCTCTTTTATTCTATGGTTTTATAATTTTTGGTTAGGAGCTCCCTGATTGGACTAAAATGATCTGCTATGTTCTCTAAAATTATCAATCTTATGCAATGCATGTTTCATGACTCTTCTCAATGCTTGTTTCTTTTGGGTAATTTTTATGATGGTTATACCCTTATTTGATTTAAAAGGTACCCTAGTGCATTTTACATCAAACACTTATCAATTTGGCACTAACACAATAAATTAAATCACACTACAACAAGCTCAATCTCTACATTTATCTAAAGTTTATAAATATCACATCTATATTTCATGATTGGAACAAGAGGAGTACCTATCTGAAGAGAATTTAAATTCAAATTTCATACGATTTAGTCACACATATACCTTAGAGGGAGAAATACATCATCTTGAGGACCCTATTTTGGGCTATGTATGTAGTTTTAAGTTCAATGGGGTTCTGAGGTAGCTTGACCATTCCCAATTCCCCATTTTAAACTTTTTGTATTTGATATCCAATTAATTTTTTTTTTAGTAATTCACTAGGATTTCAAATAATAAGAGGTAAAAATGCGTACTTTATGTGTGATCTAACACCTTGACATGCTCAAGCTCATCTATAAGTTGATCCATAAAAAATTATGGTTTTCAATTTTCTTCAAGGATAGCCTAGATAAAAAACATAAATAATCACAACCTATTAGATTGATATTATCTTAGATACACATAAAAATCACATAGTCAAATTAAGTAATATCTTAGTCAACCGTAGATTCTTACACAATCATCTACAATCTATATTTTCTATAGTTGATCATTATTACCTATACTTTTTAATAAAAACCCTAGATAATAAATATCATTTATTTTATTTAAATTAAAAATTTAATTTAAATTTAATCAATTAATTTTATCAACTCAGTTATTTATCTAATTTAATTAATCAATCTTTACTAACCAAAATTTGATAAAATAGGCATATGTATACACATAATATTTTCACTTTGCCATTCAATAACATTTTATCTTGTAGTGACATATTGAGAATCAACCTCCATGATTTCACACATTAAAGGATGCATAAATAGGGTGGTAAGGCTCATGGTGCTTCATCATATATTTTTCTACTATATCATGATAATATCATTTCCTACTACTAGTCTATCTTCTCTAGATTATTTTGTTGTTTACCTCCTTCCATACTATCCGATTCAATTATGTTAGTTTTCACTATATCATATGGCATTAGATTAGATGATATAATCTATTTATTACCTTTACCTTCTTTTACTATATCATCCAACTCGATGTAGTTATGATCCTATCATCTAACATTTGTATTACATTGACCTAGTCAATACTATTATGGTCAACCAACTTATCTCAATTGTATTGATCATGAAAATACTATTAATTTAGTACTTAGGGTTAGTTTTGAGTATTGGATATATATATATATATATATATATATATATATATATATATATATATATATATGTATATATATATATATATGTATATATATATATATATGTATATATATATATATATGTATATATATATATATGTATATATATATATATATATATATATGTATATATATATATATGTATATATATATATATATATATATATATATATATATATATATATATATATATATATATATATATATATATATGTATAGGTTATATTTCATTTTAATCATATCATATACACTCTATTCCCTTTTTTTCACTTGCACTTATGCCTTTAGTCATATTTGGAAGAGTTAGTGGTCTAGAATCTTGTATTGATCAAAGATTTTCTTGTAGTAGTCTTTGAGTTAAACCAATGTGTCATAATATTTGGAGTCAAAAGATAAGGATATATATGTATTATTCTTGAATTTTAATTCTATAACCCATAACATCTCTTATAAATCTCCACTTGAGCCAATGGGAGATTGATGTTTGATGGATCCACTTCAAGGTAAGTATTTATAACCCTATAGTTTTTCCTTTATTTACATATTAAATATATTTTTATTTTTTCTTATTGAATTAATGTGTGTTTATCCTTGCCTAGGTTATCTCTTCACCTAATATTTGTCTATCTATAGGATTGATTAGACTTTCCATATTCCATTTTAAGTTACAGAGACCCCCATTTTGTTGACCATGGCATTCAAATACCTTTCTCCCTTAGATTGGTTTATTTTACCTGAATAATTACTTACATTATATATTTTCACATTTAATTTCATAGAGTTATAGTGAGAGTTATATACTTGTGTCATAGGCTTAGGGTTTAGACCCTTTCCAATTGGCATTTGTGACATGGGAACCCTCTACTAGATCTTTGGATTTCATTGGTCATTACTAGAAACCAACTATCACATTTTATATTTTATTATCCTTATATGATTAAAATTTTATTTAGATATGATATTTTGATGGTAATCCAAGTCTGTGCATACACATAGGACTTACCTAGTCCATTTTTTTCACTAGATAAATGATTTTGGCTTCTACCATACAATTTATTTCCTCTTTAACCTTCAACTTCATATTGGAATTTAGAATATAATGTTTATTATTTATTTTTCATGCACACTCTTTAAAATCAATGTGCATCTCCCCTAATGAAGGGTATACACCCCTAACTTCACTTAAATTTGTATGGAAGATGTCCTCATAGTCACACAAGAAATTGTACAACTTATGACACCTATTTTTATGTCCAATAATATCCAATTTACGCCATATTTAGGATTTCCTTTATACCAATATTCTACATCCTTTTCCACACTATAAAATATTCTAAATTTAGCTTTCATAGAGTCCACTACTTTTTATTGTCTTACTTATATAATAATATTAAGATTCAACAGGTCATCCTCTTCAAATTTATCTTTGTCTTTCTCCTTGTCAATATCCATTATTATTTATATCTCAAATAACACATTTAATTCTAAGTCCTATTTAATTTATGGTTGTGAGGATTTTCTCACATTATTCCAAATCTTATTGCAAGACTTAAGAATGAACCCCTTTTATTTTAAAAGTGTATCAATATTTTTATACATTTTCATGGATACTTATATTTTATTTAGCACATGACATTTTTTTAAAATTTTGGAAGCCATATCATCTATTCCCCCATAAAAATAAAATATTTTAATTTTACATAAATAATTTTGAACCATAGGGTTCTCATTTTAAAATAGAAAGCTTTGAATGAAATCTTGATGAATATATGGCCATGTTTTGGTTTATATTATGCACTCATAATACATATACAAATCCATTGGTAATGGATATAATATTATTTTAAAAATATTCACCCAATAGTTTGGATAAATATGTTTGAAATTATACATGTCAACATATAAATTCACATGTACCTATATACATTTCCCTTCCTAAAATTATGGCCATTTTTTATAAGAAACTAGGTGCAATATAAAATATTATACATTTCATTTCTCATGATTCCTCAAAATTGAGCTCATCATATATATAAGCATTCATAAATAATAAAATTTTGTATTTGACACTTAGTTATGTCAATATTTAATTACATGTATCCTACTTTACTTTTGCATATCCAAACAATTATCACTCACCATCCCTCCATGCCTACATGGTAGTTATGATCCTGATACATTCTAAGTTCTATTACTTACCTACATGAATATTTTAATCTCTATTAAATCAAGTAAATATCCTAATCAATAATTTATAGATCACCAAAATTTCATGCATCTATCTTAGGTATAAATCCTACTCTCAGATAGTAACATAAATGCTACTACCCTAAGGCTAGAATTACCACCCTTTTCCTTTCAATAACTATTTTTTAAAACTAAACACTTCTTATATGTTAGCCCATTCATCTAGTGTGTCAGTGACATGTAAAACAACCAAAATGGACTTATATAAATAATAATCAAAACCTTTAATTGGAAATTATCTATCAAGCATATATGCATTACCTCACATTGAGCAAACCTACCCTTTTCTTCCTAAATTTCAAATCAAGCACTAGGATTCATCATCACCCAAGTATGAAACACAACAATGTAGGTCATGTACCAAAATTTTAAAGATCAAAAATAGATTTTTAGTTTCATTCATAAAGTGAAAAATCATAATTACACATTCACACTAAGTAAAATAACATGTGGTTTTTTCCCTCTTCATAGTATTGGATACATAGGCAATGTTTAATCATAAATAGGGGTGTTTAAGGTCAGCTCAACTAAATTACACTTAATTTTTTAAAAAAATCATCCTTCACAAGTTGACCTAGGATTATAAGGATAAATAAGCTTATTTATAGATTTTTTCATGTAGTTTAAGGTCAAATATTTCAAAAATAGATTTTTATCAGACATGGGCACCACACTTTATGGTCATATAGAGACAAACCTACCCAAGATAGTAATATCAACCCCAATCACTAGCGTCAATTTTCCCACCTTGGATTGATGTATCAAATATGTATGCATAGATAGTTAATTATATATATGGATGAATAAAATGCATGCTTTAAGTCTATTTCCACTATCAGAACATAGTCATAGTTAATCATTCATATGGAAAAACTAAGTGTATTGATCTTCTTATTAATTTATATAAATAGTAAATTGTATTATCAAATTAGATTCAATCAGTTACATTTAGATTTATGCATGGATGATTTATATTAAAATTTTAAATAGTTTTTTTTATTTTTATCTTATTGTGATTAGCATATTAATATAAAGTTAGGGTTAAAATATTCTTGAGGACATATATTTATTTAGTATTACCAAATAATAAGATACCCTTAGGTTTTCCTCCTTTCTAGGGCTTCTAGATCTCTATCTTAGGGTTTTATTGCCATACCCTATTTTTTAATTTTACTCACATAAAAATTACATGTGGATTTAATGAATGTAAAATATTTATATAAGTCATGATTTCATTGATTTCATATTGTTCTACTTGGTTATGTATGCATTGGATTCAATCCAAGTTTCCTAATAAGGCTTAAATTTATAATGAATTATATTTAAAATTACTTAGTTCATAATGTAAAAATATCCAATATAAATTGAATCCATTAAGGATTGGACACTAAAAAACATACATGAATCATTTTATTCCTCCCCATAGATCTCGCATTGTTAATAGCTACCCTTTTGTGCATAGTATTAGTCAATTAAACTAGGATTCATAGTCCATATTGTTACATATCTAATGGGTTAGGTAACTCATATTATGGTACATTAAATTTTCCTACTCAACCCCACCCACCTCCCACCAAAAAACTAAATCATTCTAAGGAGTATTATATTATGGATTAACAAAAAAAAAACCCAGGCTAAAATTTATTTATTAGAGTTACTTCAAAATGTGCCTATGTATAAAGATATTATTCATGTAGAATTAAGTAATACAATTGTACCAAGTGATGAAAAACCACCATACATATAATATATTATTAACACATTATGATGGATATATTTAATCATATCTTTCAAAAAATATGATTTACCTTTTAAATATATTATAGATCAATGTATCCCATTATATATTTAGCTGCAAATTCATAATATGATGGTGAAATAGGTTCTAGTGGATAATGGGGTTGGATTAAACATATGTAATATCTAATTTATTAAGTTTTATTTGGGATATATATTAATTATTAAAAAGGGATCCAACCCATATGTATACCAATATTAGAAAAGAAGGGAAGAGGTTAGGAATGAAAATTAAACCTTTCCATTAACAAGCTAACACCAATAAATGGGTAGCTTGAAAAACACCAAGGAATAAAACCTTGTGCCCAAACACTATAAAATAAAATCATCTAGGACTAGGGAGATAGAATCCAAAAAAACCTTTATCACATTAGGAAAAATACATGCACAAAAAAAATTATCACACATCAAGAATCAAAGACTATCATAAACCATGTCAAAGTCCAAGAACCTAGCCAAGGAGGAATTAAGGCACAAAAACTATATGAAACTAATAAATAAATACCAAAAAGAGTAGTGTTATCACCCAAATTCACACCCTTATAATATTGTTCAAGCCTTCCAAATTTGGGGTAACATGGACACAATAATTGGCTATGGGTGACCTAATATGTGGATTAAATCTCTAGGTTATGGGGCTAGCTCCCCTTGATGTATCACTTAGGATCATTTAGTAATATATCAACTTGTTATAATAATGGATGGAAACCTACTCTAATGGAGGTGATGCACCAATGTAAACTCTACTACTTACTTGAACTTACATTATGGAAAATAAATACAAAACTTATCTCAAAATCCAAGGTTCTTCTAAAAAATGTTTCAACATGAAGGTAGAATACAATTTAGTCATCAAGGTGGATGACTAATAGGAATGATAATGGGTAATAATAATTATCCTTACAATTAAAATCACACAAATCTACTAGCTACACATCATATGACCTTTTATAAATTAGATTACTCACAAAAAACATGAAAGAGATAGATGAATACAAGGAGAGAGAACTATCACTTGTCATTCAAAAACAAAAAACTTCATATACTTAGTGAAATAATTAAGAAAACCAAAACCATTTTGAATTATTTATTCTAAAGGCAAATCAAGGAATGACCATATGAATCTATGAATGATTAATAAAAATCCCAACAAGGTTGTATTTATAGAGAAATGAGTGTATAAGAGAGGAAAAGGGCATACAAGAGAGTCAAGGACAAATGTAAATCTTCAAAAGATAGTTACTATTGGAATAATGCATATTTAAGCTTACCTAGGGTTAAAAGGGTAAGTTTTATATTACCTAGGGTTAATTTTAATTACCTAGGTTAATTTATTTTATTGTTGAGAATCTCTCAATAATATATTTGTTCGTAGTATGAGAAAACAAATAGTTTGTTTTCTCTATTTTGTAATCACTACAAATAGTTTGTTGTCGTGAAACAAACTATTTGTATTATATATAATTTACAATCTATGAGAGAGTAATGAGATAATATAGATAATTTTTTGGATTATCACCTATTTTTTAGGTGTGACAAATTTATTTTATTCTCTAGTATTATTTGCAGGTTATTTGTTGTGGGTTCTTTCTCCTGGATTGATCCTGTGGATCCTGTGTATCTCCTGCTCATTCTTTCATGGTATCAGAGCTTGGAGTTCTAGTTGAAGATCCACTTCCATAAAATTATTTCATCTATTAACACATTCAAAAACATTATTTTATTGATGTGTTATGGATATTTATTATTCTCTCAAATTTTGGTTCTTGTTTACAAGTTTTTTTGGAAAATTATGTACTTTATGCTCATTAAATGACCGTACAAATTTCCAAAATCAGATTTTTTTTCATAGGGGTGTAGAAAATAAAGTTAGGAATCCATTTCCATTTGAATTTTTTCATTTGTACCAGGCCGTATAGCTCTTTCCTTCAAAAACCTGCTGACTGGTTCCTGTTGGCAGACTGCAGTACATGTATGTTTTTATGATGTGACAGATCGTACGGTTGAATTTTTTGAAATATAAGACCTGTTCATGAAAGTTTACTGTTATATATTTCATTAAATATAAATTAGGAAGAATTTGGACTAGGCCGTATAGTGTTTTGGAAGGTTACAACAGGAATTTAAAATCTGTTTTTTGGTCTGCAGCATAGCCGTACAGATTTCTCATTTTTGAACGCCTTATGATGAATAAAAACAAAATATGATAATTTTATGTGTTATAAGACTTCTCAGGACTTCATTTACAGCTGAGAAGGACATATATGGACTAGGATGTACAATCCTTTGGGCAGATCCAGTGGAGCCATTCTGCATTTGCTGAAAGGTGTTTTTCCTTGGCCAGTGTTGACAAAATTTCTTAGATATTTCCCTGATCACCATGCCTTGCTGGAAAAAAAATTTATTTATGATAAAGCCAAAGATTATTAAGTAGTTATCTCACACATGTGAGTCATTTTGGCTTATTTTTTATTTTTATTTTTCAATTTTTAGTGGTTTAAATGCAAGTCTTTAGCTTTAAAAGTATAAATTTGACTTTGCTAAAGTGGCTAGAGGTATTTTGTTAAAAATTTGTAGGGAGGAAGTCTTGGGGTCGAATCCCCCTACATTTTTTTTACATAAATCCATTTTTTTACTTGTGTATAAGCCAAGGCTAAATTTTTTTTCATCAGGAGACGTTAAATTGTAACGGGAGGGGTATTTTGAGGAAAAATGAATGTCTAGGTTTTTATTGTCAACATCATCATCTTCCTCAGGAATGGAATCCCAATTGTTTGAACCCCTAAATTATACAAATTACCATGTTTAGAAGCTGAAAATGCAACAACTCCTTCAATCAAAGGGCTTATAAGGAATTTTTTTTGAAACAACACCTGCAACATTCACCACTGAAAAAGACAAATATGCATATGGTTGTAAGCAGGATGAGGCTCTTGGATTGATTTGCCTCAACATCTCAGATAATCTTCAATTTCACATTGTAGATGCTACTACACCAAAAGAGGTATGGGAAGAATTTAAAAACCTATTTGGCAAAGTTAATGAGTTTATAATTTGCAATTAGATGCAGAATTGAGTACTCTCTCTCCATCAGATTTCCCTTCAATAGATGAATTATTGGCAAAATTCAAATTTATAAGGTCACAGTTGAAAGCTGGTGACAAGGATAAAAGTGATCAGGAGTGCATTTTCATGATTTTGTCAAATTTGAAAGGACCATATAGTTTTTTTTCCTCTACTTTTTATACTATGATGGACACATTAGGTGATGAATTCAAATGGCCTTTCTTTGAAGTTTTTTGTGAAAGATTGACTAGGGAGCAAAAAAAATTAATGGCCTTAGATGATCTACTTGGCCCTAGTCATGCTCTAGTTGCTACTTCTTCTAAATGAAAACCTTCACCTAAGTCTAAACAAAATCAAGCACCTTTAAATAACCCTCTAAAGTCCACCACCCAAACACCTCATCATTCTAAATCTACTAAGACCAAAAAGTCCTTTAATAAAAAGAAGAAAACATTTGGTCCATGTAATTTTTGTGGTGGTCATAATCATGATGAAATTAGATGTTTTAAGAAGATGGAAGCATTAGAGGTAGCGGTCAGACAACACAAAATTTCCATTTCATCTCCATCTCCTTCTACTTCTCCTGCAAGAAAAGGGAAAGCACTTTCAGCTAGGGCTATTTCTTCATGTCATGATCAGTGGATTTTTGACTCAGGTGCTTCTCACCATCTCACACATTCTAAGGATCTATTGTCTTCTCTTATAGATTGTATCACATCACATATTGTTATGGGTAACTCCTCATAGATTAAAGTTTTGGGATATGGTACTATTGATAAACAGGATGGATGTTTTAACAATGTATTACTTGTACCCCAAATCTCTTCTAATCTTCTCTTTGTATATCAAATATGTAATTATAGTAATGTTAAAACTATGGAGTTTACTTCATGATGTTGTAATAAGAGAATGTAATGATCCTAGTGAGATAGTTGCTACAGGTACAATAGACCATACTGCAAGACTCTATACTTTTTGATAAGTTTGAGTCTTTTATGTCTTTTTGTTCTTCACTTATAGCACATGGTAATAATCTCAAAAAATTGTGGCATGAGAGATTAGGAAATTTTAGTTATGGATATATGCAACAAATGAGTATAAAACATCTTGTAAAAGGCCTTCGTAAGGTCTCATGTATTGATGGGGTGTGTCCTGGTTGTCTAGTTGGTAAATAGCACCAAGATCCATTTCCAGTTGGTAAGGCCACACGTGCAAATGTACCCTTAGGGTTGGTTCATAGTGATTTGATGACTTTTCCAACTCATTCTTTTTCAGGGACTAAATATGCACTCACATTCATTGATGATTTCACTCGTAAAACTTGGGTATATTTTCTCAAGTTGAAAAGTGAAGTTTTTGAGACTTTTAAGGCCTTCAAAGCCTTTGTTGAAAAACAATCATCTCTTCCTCTTAAAAAGATACGCACTGATAATGGGGGGGAATATGACAGTAATGTTTTCTATGATTTTTGTATTAAGCATGGGATACAACACTAGTTCATTGTACCACACACTCCTCAACAAAATGGTGTAGCAGAGAGGAAGAATCAAACATTGAAAGAGATGGCTAATTATATGATTCACTCTTAGAATTTGGGTCCATAATATTGGGCTGAAGCTATAAATTGTGCAAACTACATTCAAAACCCTATGCCTCACAAAGTTGTGCAACATATGACACCAAAAGAAGCTTGGTCTAGGATCAAGCTTGATATTTTAGATTTTTGCATCTTTGGGAGTCAAGCATGGGAATTTGTTCCTGATGACAAATGTAAAGCTTTGGAGAAGAAAAGCCAACCACTCATTTTTGTTGGCTATTGTGAAGATGTAAAGCCTACCATTTTTTTTATCTTGTCACTCATGATGTGTTGTTTTGACAGGATGTTCAGGTTGATGAGCTACCCACTCCACAGGAGTGTACATCTAGTTCTTCTTCTCCCCTTCCTTCTTCTACTAAGGATAGTGAGGATTTGCTTTCTATTGTTGATGATGATGATGTTGCACTTGTTCAGCTACCATAGCCATCTTCTTCACCACCTTTGCCCAAGTGGTCAAAGAGCACTCTATAGGCAATTGGTTCTTTTGTTGGTGTTCCATCTAATTCTTTTTTCACTCACTCACAAACATTTGGTGTTGCTCTTTTGGGAAAATCTTGTATAGATGATCTAGTGTTGTTTTCTGAGGCTATCGGTATAACCGAGTGGGATGTTGTTATGTATGATGAGTATTCTTCATTGATGAAGAATGATACTTGGGATCTTGTCCCTCTTCCTAAGGGAAATAAACTTGTAAAAGGTAAATGGGTCTATAGGACCAAATATGTTTTAGATGGATCAGTAGATAAGTACAAAGATATATTAGTAGATAAGGGTATTTCATAGGTTAAAAGGGTTGATTACTCTGAGACCTTTGCCCCTGTAGCTAAGATGGATTATATTCAAATTGTACTCTCTCTTGCTGCTTCACATTCTTGGTCAATTTTTTAGATGGATGTGAAGAGTGCTTTCTTGCATGGTGATCTCCATGAGGAGATCTATATGGAGTAGCCTCCAAGATTTGTGCAAGACTCATCATTGGTTTGTAGACTTCATCATTCTCTTTATGGCCTCAAATAAGCTCCTAGAGCTTGGTACGAGAAGATGGATAGTTTTCTTTTGAGTTTTGGTTTTATTCATTATGAGTCAGATCACAATGTATACATCCTAAAGCAAGGTGAGGAGCTTTTCATTTTGGTTTTGTATGTTGATGATCTCATCCTCACTAGCAATTCAGATTCCTTGATACATGACATCAAGGACAAGTTGGCAGAGAGGTTTGATATGACAGATCTGGGGCTTCTACATTATTTTCTTGGTCTTCAAGTTTTTTAGCCTTTTGAAGGCATCTCTATTAGACAACACAAGAATGTGATAGATATTCTTCATCGATTTGGCATGGGTAATTGTAAGCCTACCCCTACTCCATATCAGTTAGGTATTGTGTTATCTACCACTTGTATGACTCCTCTTGTTGATTCTACTTTGTATAGGCAACTTGTAGGTAGTCTTTTATACCTAACTCATACCCATCCTGACATCACATTTGTTGTGAAACTTGTCTCTCAATTCTCACATGAGCCTCATGAGAGTCATTGGCAAGAAACCAAGTTTATTTTGCACTACATTTGAGGCACCACTCACTTTGGTATACATTACACACCACAGAGTTCTACACAACTTGTTGGATACACTGACTCTAATTGGGCTAGTGATGTTGACACTTACAAGTCCACTTGTGGATTTGCTTTCACACTTGGTTCAGGTCTAGTTTCTTGGGCATGCAAAAAGTAGACTTCTATTGCATTGTCCTCTACTGAGGTTGAGTATCGAGGTGTTGTCAAAGCTAGTTAGGAGACACTTTGGCTTCGATAATTAATTGGAGAGTTTGGCTTCACACAGCAGGGTCTTACTAGTCTTTGGTGTGACAACCAAAGTGTGATTTCTATTTCACACAATATTATTGAGAATTAGCAAACAAAACACATTGAGATTCACATGTACTTCATTTGACATCTTATTCAAGATGGAGTTCTTTCTTTGGATTTTGTGCCTACAGCTGAGTAGATTGCAGACATCTTCACTAAACCTTTAGCTTCTCATTATCTTCAGTTGTGAGTGATGCTTGGGGTGAAGGAAGTTGTCCTTGGGGGTATTTCCCATGAAGTCCTTCCCTCCTTTATTTTTCATATATTTTGATTAGTTTGTACATGGGTACCTTATCAGGCCTAGTAGCCGGGACCCATCTTTGTTTGTCATTCTCCCTATGTTTTGCTTAAGGGAGGGTGTTAGAATAATGCATATTTAAGCTTACCTAGGGTTAATAGGGTAAGTTATTTATTACTTAGGGTTAATTTTATATACCTAGGTTAATTTATTTTATTGTTGAGAATCTCTCAACAATATATTTGTTCATAGTATGAGAAAATAAATAGTTTGTTTTCTCTATTTTGTAATCACTACAAATAGTTTGTTTTTGTGAAACAAACTATTTGTATTATATATACTTTACAATATATGAGAGATTAATGAGAGAATACAGAGAATTTTGTGTATTATCACCTATTTTTTAGGTGTGACAAATTTATTTTATTCTCTGGTATTATTTACAGGTTATTTGTTGTGGGTTCTTTCTCCTGGATTGATCCTATGGATCCTATGTATCTCCTGCTCATTCTTTCGGTTACAAGATGGAAAAGGGGTTAGAGGTAGTCATAACATTCCTCTTGACATGTGTTGATCTCTTTTTGTGATTAATTTTTCAAAGTGGCACAAGAGACCATCACTTTCTTTACTATTTAATCATCCCTAAAAATGCCTCTATTAGCTCAGAAACATTGATTAACACATTTATAAACCATTAAACCCTTAATAAACTCCTTATGACCTCCTTTACACCTTTCTAACTCATTATGTAGTCCTCAAGAATATCATTATGACCTTCTCATGTTGGCCAATAAGGTTTGTAATGCACTTAGGCTCATTTTACTTGCTACTAGCCATTAGAATGGCCATGAGACCTCCTTATAACTCTCAAACTAGGTTGATGATCATTTTTAAGGTTTTAAATCCATGTTATTCTAATGTTTAGATCCAACAAGCAAGTTTTATCCCTTTTCAATGACCATATCACCTTTCTTTCATAAACACCTTATGACTATCTTGTATTCTAGACCTGTAGAATAACTTTAAGGGGAAAATTAATGTATTTTTGGAAATAAAGTGGTGTGAAACAACCAAAAACAAATTCTTCCATGATCTTGACCTATTCAACATGATCAAAACCCTATTTTTTTGCTTGAAATATCTACAAAACATAGTATTTCACATGTTTATACTAGTGATTATACCATAAAATTGTGTGAGAAGTTATTTAATGAAGTTTAGAACATGATACAAGTGTTTCCATGTCAAATTAGATGAATTTGGAACCATTTCCTTCACTTTTTCTCTCATCAAGTTGATATCAAGGTTTAATAAGGGTTTTGAGTAACTCAAGCTCTTAACATTTATTCAGAGAGGTGAGCTCATATATATAAGAACCATTAGATCTAAAAGAAATTAAACTCACACCCCTAACATACTTGAAGAGGATTTCTTCCATGCATGTTGTTTTTACATTTGTGAGCAAATGAAGTTGTCATTTGAACTATTATAGACTATATTAGGAGATTGAGAGAAGTTTATTTTACATGAGAGCCTTAAAAGTGCCTATTTTGATATGAAAACACCTCATTTAACTATTAAATACCTCTTTCCATGCCATGTATTTCTCATTTATGGATTTGAGGTCCTTGTACTACACTTAACATATGATTGTTCTTGTGTAAGGTTTTAGCGTACTTAGACTTGAAGACTGTTAGACTATATTTATTATGTTATAAACCTCAATGGATATCATGAGAGAACCATATTACCTTTTTTATATGTCTCCCACTCTATCAAACACCTTTCAATACTCATTTTTGCCTTAGAATGTTATTTGACCACTCTTTCCTTCATGATTGTAACATGTTAATCCCTTGAAGTATCTTCATTGGATGATTGTTTTAGGTATCTTTTTTGACTTTTTTACCCTTATCTACATTTTAAAATCATAAAAAAAATTATAAAATAATTTAAACTCCCTTAAAATGCAAATCAATGTATAAATTTTCTTCAATTAGTCACATGATTGCCAAGACTATCAGAATTATCAAATGACTATTTTTAGGAAGAAGACAGTAGGTTTGTAGTTTCATAATGTTGTGAGGAGAGATGATACCTATATGAATATAGGAAGGTTTATAATGTATTCAAAATCTTCCAATATGAATTCACTTGTGCTAATAGCTCCCCAATTTGACTTTTCCACATAGGTCAATGTTTAGGATTGTAAAGGTGGAAAATAAGATTAAGACACAAAACTTAATCTTCACAAGTTAAGCTTAATCTTTTAAAATAGGCTATTGAGATATTTTTTGGTTTTCCAAGGGTTTAATACACTATTATGACACCATATTGATCTTGACACATCTTGACATAGTCTTGAGGGGTGATTAAACCAATCTTAAGGCTTATTAATAATAGAGAAACTTAGTTACCTTAAACTCTATAAATAAACCTTAAACAATTCTAAATTGTATTTCAAGCACCTCATAAATGATCCATTTATGGTTAAAAGGTATACAAGACCAATTTTTTTGACTATAGGGTTGACCTTTTGACCTCAAAAGGTAAAAAATGGTCAATATGTAGGAAACACTAAGATACGATGCCAATAAGTGCTAGACCCAAACTTGTCAATAAAAGAGGGCTACCCCAGAGCTAACAAAAGGGAATCAAATCCAGATCTAATGTGGATAACCATTGAAATACCAATGAATAAAAAACCATGGATGAAATAAGTACCAAATTCCCATAAAGGATCCCACATACACTTTTCATAAACCCTAAGAGATAAAACCAACATCATCCATCAATAGATAAATGATAAAACCTAGGAGACACTAAAGAAACTTATAACATACCTTATTATAAAGATAATATAACCTAAATAGAAATGTACATCATAACCCTAACCATGTGGATTAGAATCAAATACAAAGACTAAGAAGGGATATTATGACATAAGAGACAAAGGTGACTCAATAGCCAAATAAAAAGGAGAAAGAAAGGTAGAGAGAGACCCTCCTATGGAACTCCCACCTAAACTAAATCCAAAGTAGAAAATCAATGATCATTGAGAGAGGAGACTATTTCTTATGGCCATAAATAAGGAAATGGAATACTGAGTCCACAAAGATCTATAATTCCACCTTAGCCCAAGATGTCTCCCCACATAACCCAAAATAGAAGACAATAATTTTATATTAACCAATGTATGAAAACCAAGGTTACCTAAAATTGGAAACCTCTACTCCCCATGCCTCAAAATAACTTCACCCAACAATTCAATAGGAATAAATACCTCTTAATTAGATATAGGAGACACAAATGACATATTAAATAATTAATCTTTATTGTCACACATTTTATTATTGACACCACTAATTAGAAAACTAGGGTTTACCATAATATCACTTAACTCAAAGACTAATACCTTTTAATCAAGCTTGGGAATATCCACTTCCAACATCACCACCTTATCTAAATTAACATTATTTCTATTGGAACTACTTCCAAGTCACCAAAATAGGAGCACATCCCTAAAAAATCTCCCTTTCCTATCTCATTTCTTACTCCCAATTATTTATAGTTTATGCCTTAAAATCTCCAACCTTCACACTAACTTCACCTTCTAATCTGCTTCCTCCATCACCTCCTCCTACATCATTCATCTCATTTATTAAATTACTTGGTATATAAGGAAAATATTTTGATTACTCTAATATGAATATTTGAGGATTTAATAATATACTATGAAAATTACTAGGACAAATTAAATTACAATAATATTTGGTCCTTTAATAAACACTATAATATTCCAAGTCATGCCTAATGATATAAACTATAATATTTTATTAGGAAGAACATGGATACATGAGATGAATACATTACTTTCAAATTTTCATGCATTTATTAAATTTAATTATCATGAATATATATACACATGAAATTTAGATTAAAATCATTTCAATTATTTTACACTAACTCAATATGAATACCATCATACACCTTATATGCAACCTTCTTGTCATGAATTTTAAGATACTAATTTACTGAGTGAAGTACCTATTTTCAAACATACTTAAAATACTACATCCCTACTAATAACTAATATAAATTAATATGGATTTGGATTACACTAATTTAAAAAAAATGAAATTTCAAGGATAAGGCTTGGGAAAGTATACAAAAGGTATCACCCACCCCATCAAAACATCCACATATATAGTGTGACAAGATCTTGGATTTATTTAAAGTAAAATTCCTAATAGAACATGGAAAGATACCATTTTTACAAATTTTATTTGATGAAAAAAGATCATACATAAGAATTTAATCATATTTAAACATTATTATTGTTATATATTGACCTAATCAATAATGCAATTTCACTTGAAATATGGACACTAGATAATTTTTTTGCTAAGAAAACTATGTTAGAGTATTTAGAAGCATATTACGATCTCCCTCCATTCTATCATAATAATAGGTTTCCTCATACAAAAAATTCCTAGGCATAATTTGGAGAGAGCTAGGTCCCTACTGATACTATTCAGATAGATGGTCCAAATACCATCCCTACCACTCAATATTTAAAGATAAATCAACATTAATTAATGAATATAAAGTAAACTATGATTGCAGGATAGATAAATATCCAATAATAGTTATTTTATCATAAAAATATAATTTAGGGAAATATTTTTGATAAGTATTACATGATTACCCAAAATTATTTGCATAGGCTTCCAAAAACATGCAAAGAGTTGGTCACATAGCATAATATTGTGTTATATTAAAATAAAAATCTAGTTAAATATAAAATAAGAAAAATTCATCCAAAGGTAGGCATATTAGCCAAAAATGATATCCAATGACTAATATATGTTGGATTTATTTTCTCTATTAATTATTCTAATTGGATTTCTAACATTGTACTAGTTAGAATTCCTAACAAATAGATTTTATGTTACACAAATTATTAGGATTTAAATAAATCATGTTCCATAGATGATTTCCTAATGTTGAATATTGTTATGATTTTAGAATTGATAGTTGGTTATGAAATGTTATCATTTATGGATATACTTTATGGGTGTAACCAAATCAAGATAAATCCTGACAACCATAAAAAAGATAGTGTTTTCTACACCAAGGGGAATATTTTCATATTTAATTATGCCATTAAAAATAAATAATGTTTGTGACACTTAAGAGAGATATATCACACACATTTTTCATGATAACATACATAAGATAGTATATATTATGTGGATGATTTACTTGCCAAACCAAAACATTGACAAGATGATGTTATTTATTTATGACAAACATTCACATGTTGATAAAAATATAATATATGCTTATATCCCAAAAAAGTGTGCATTCGGATTACATTATAGAAAATTATTGGGTTACATAATTTCTCAAACATGTATAGAAGTTAATCCAAAAAAGGTTAAAGCTATTAATTACATGACACCACAAAAAGGGTTGAAATAATTATGTCATTTACAAATAATAATTCAATCTATAATACACTTTTTAACTTGATTAGAATATAGGACACAACCTCATATTTATATTAAATAAAGACAATGTTTAATAGGGATGTAAATTTTCACAAAGGTCTGATGCAATAAAATAATACATCTTTAATCCACCTATCTTCATGCTTCCTCTAATAGATGGACCCTTGTTGTTATATATTTTCACTATAGATCATGCTCTAGGGGTTCTAATGGATTAATACAATGATGATCATTGAGATCATGAAATATACTACATAATTTATAAATTAATTAATTAGAAAAATAACTACATTGTCATGGAAATTTATATTTGTCACTTATTGTTTCATCACAAAAATTATGACATTACATACTCATTATCGAGATAAAGGTCACCACTAAGATATATCCACTCAAATTTATCATTTCAAACCCACATTTATTGGGATATGTATTGAAATATGTAATTTACTCATGGAATTTGATCTAAAATTCATATCACAAAAAACAATTTAAAATAAAAGTAACATTACCAATCAATGATGACTTTTGTGATGACTTTACTTCTTATCAAGTGTATATTTATACTTTGACCATGTATTTAAAATGATCTAAATGTATTACAAGAATAATATCCAGTATAGTTTGCATTACTCCCTAGGTTCAACCAATTTCATTTGTTTTTTTTAGATTTTCATATACAAATAATATTGTAGAATATGAGGCTTTGATATTGGACTATGTACAATATAAACATTACAAATAAAATATCTATTAATATATGGGGATTCAAAACTAATGATCAATCAATTTATATATATTAATAAAAAATGAGAAGATAATCTCATATAAGGAAATGGTTTAATGCTTAATGATGCAATTTTATCCTTTTTCCATTTAAACCATCCCTCATAATGATAATCGACAGGCATATTCCATGGATATCACTACATATATTATACCCACTAACATTAATGAAGATCATGAAATTTTTACTAAACAAAAATTATGAAAATATTTAGTCATTATAAGGGATGTATATGCTTTAGAGGTTTTGGTAATCACTCAAAGTCTAGTTTATTCACAATGATATAGTGACATATAATTTTTTATATAAATATATTTTTCCATAGAATCTCAATGTGTTATGTTTTCATTGGAGGATATTTATTCAAAATGTCACTATACAGACAAATAATTTTCTACATAAATAATGAAGAGGCTTAGATAACTTTACTAAGGTACATGAAAGTGAATGAGGAGGTTTCTTTAGTAGAAAATAATGTCTTATAAAATTTTGTGCCAAAGACAATATTGGCCCATAATGGAATATGAAAGTCACAAATATTCCAAATTATGCACATATTGTAGAAAACATAGTAATCTAAATCATGCACCATCACATGAGTTTCAACCTATTATTTCACTATGGAAAAATAAATCTAGATTCATTAGAAGGACATAGATTTATTATTACTGGTACATAATATTTCAAAAAATGGGTAGAGGATAACAATACAATCAACTATGGGGGAAGATATATGTATTCATTAATTTCATTATAGGTTTTATATCTACCTTAACCAATTTTATAAATTATACATATATGGAGAAAATGGTTCTATAAGAATCATATATTGATTTATTTTTTATTTATTAAGGGGTATGAAAATGATAACATTATCTTCGTGTGCCTCTAGCTAGTTGTATAATTCCTTAATTATGATGTAACTATCTCATCCATATTTTTAAAAAAAATTGGAATAATCAGTTTCATATATTTTCATATCGATTACCTAAAATTACACATATAAACTTAGTTTATCCACGTTTATTTCCACATCCTCAATATTTTTATAGGCTTGATAAAACCATAGTTTAAGAGAATCAAAGTAATAGGATAAATATAAGAAGCTATTAGAAGCTATGTTTGATATTCCCACATAAATAGTAATAGATACGTTGTCGTAGTTGTCTATTACATTTTCTATGGTTTGGCAGACACCATGATAACCTCCTTATCTCTGTGATGATCCCAAACCTTATGATATATGTAAATATACCAATATTTCCTTTGAGGGGATGGAGTGTCCATTGGAACTAATATTGATATTTACGTGGGAAATAACCATATTTTGGCTATGATGACATAGGATCCCATCCCTATTGGTACTAAAGTGATGGTGGATCCCATATCTATTGATATTTGGGTGAACTAAAGGCCCATCCCAATTTATATTTTGGTGTTGTTGGAACCCATCCTTATTACTATAACATCTTTAGTTTTGGAACTTCTATATAAGGTTTTTATAGAAGAGGCTATTACAAAATGACTATGAAGACATTTACAATAATTTAGTCCTTTAACTCCTATAGAACTCTATAATTATTGTCATCTTTTTTAAGATATTAGTACAAGATACAAATCACACTCTATGGTTGATGCACATACTACTATAAAATATGATAATTAGAAGTGGTGTGATCCCATGTGTGTCACAATGCACATAAGTCTCTCTTGACTCAAGGACACTCATTGTGATGGTGACCTTCCTATCCAAAATCAATACACAAGATCATGAAATTATAATTCTTTCCCCCTTGAATTTCATCCATTTTATGTAACACAACATCTATTTTAGTATCAGTTCTTTTAATATTTATAGGATACACTACATAATATTTAATATTTTCCACCTTTATCACAACTTGTCTTTCATTAGTTTTTTTTGGAATTGAGTTTATGTTATCAAAAATAAAATCTTTTTCATTAATATTTCCATTAACATGTAGCCTTATCATCATCTTAAAATTGAAAATTTTCCTTGTTTATTACATTTGAGAACTAGTGATCATAATCCCATACTTATTCTCCCTGCTTTTGTCTAATTTACTTGAGGTATTGAATAGTCTAACTAGAGCACTTTTTTCAGTTTTAGTTCTCCAAAAAAAATATTTTTTATAATATTTAATGGTAGATTAGTGCATTTATTTTTTTAAATTAATTCTATAACTCAATGCATCAATGTTCCTATGAGTTTACATTGCTTTGTCTCATCTGTTGTGATTCCTTTTCCTTACCACTTCATTTAACAAATAAATAAATATTTATCTAGATCCATAAACCCATCATATGGATGTAATGTAACAAAATTTATAATAGGATATTATAATACCCCTAGAGGTTGACAATTTATTGGGTTTTTTCACTAATGTATACAAAATTGTTGTGGTAATTATAGGTATCTTTAATATATTATAAGTAGGTATTAATTATTTTGATTATAATTTTAAATTTTTTTATCTATCTATAATCTATAAAAATTATTTCAACCACTTTTTTATTACTGTGATCTCCTTAAATGATTTTATTTAATTGACTTCTTCAATTATTTATATAGGTGATACATCCCTATAAATTGATTGAACTAAACCTGAAGTGTTAATGATAAGCACACATGAACCTTGCATGGATCCTTATTCAAATAGTAAATTATATAAATAATTACCTTCCAATTAGACATATGTACATTGACATAGTAGCTTCTCACTAAACCTATTGTTTAAAATTATCTAAATGTTCTTTAACATCTTCTATACTAATTTTGCATTCTCATTCCATTTCCAATTATGGGCCAATCTTAATTTCTTAGTTAGTATTTGCATTGTATTTGGTATCTTCTAACTCCATATAATGTAATATTTGGTATATTTTAATGTGGGTATAGTTCCTCTCATTATCTATATAGTTCCTCTACTAATCCTACTTATATCTACCTTTAGAGTTTGATCTTCTATAGGGTTCTACTTGATCTATCTTATGTGTTTTTATATCTCTTGTTGAATCCCTAATATATATTTATCATGTTTTTATTTATTTTCATCTATTTTTTGAGGTTTAATTCCATGCTTCAATTGGTCCAGTGCCCTTAGTTCACCTATCCTTCATTCATCTTCCCTTGATTCACATCCTCATGCTACCCTATTTGACTATTATATCTCAATTGGAATCAACATCATGGTCTTTTCCATAGATAACATCTTAAACAATACTATAATTCACTTGAATTTTTTTCCTTTTATTAATTTATCAAATTATTTAACCCTTTTAATTTAAGTATACTTAAACTATTAAAATTAAAAATTTGATATGTATTGATATGATATTAAAATATAGTTAAATATTTTTTTTAGAAAATGGAAACTTGATAAAAAATATTAAAATAGACTGAGGATGTGAAAACCTCCATAAAACATAATTATATTTGATTTTGTAAGCTCAATGTAACTAAAAACTAGTTGAAATTAACTTACAAATAAAGTCATACTTAAAATAGTAATTTTGAATATGTAGGCCAAGTCCATGGGATTCAGATAGGGGCATGTTTCAATCTTTTTTTGGATACTATGGACATATTCTAGTTGATTTTATTATTTATTTATAGATATGGGTTTATGAAATAACCTATAGGGGTTGACTATTTAACTATGTGTCTTATGTTGTCACATAGAAGACTTGCAAAAGAGAAAACCCTAGATCTTACACATGAACTAGATAAAAATTAGATAAAAGGGCGGAAATAAAATTGGTTAGTAAGGATGGTTTATTTTATCTTAGAAATACCTTTTAACTAAGCACTACCTACATAGCCCAAATGGGTCTCGAGTCAATGTTGTTCTCTCTTATTGAGTGATTGTGTGATAAGTGATTATATAATTAGAATGACTATAGCTATAATATTGATTTAAATGATTAAACATAGATTCAATTAACCTATAATAGAAAATATTTATAATTGGATTAATAATTTTATAATATTGAAAAGTTTAAATAGTTAAAATTAGTTCTCTTTCACGCAATGTACAATTCCATTGTTAGAGAGATCTAGTGGGGGAATAATGAATGGCCTTGATGTGCATTCATAGCATAATATTTGGACTAATTTTTATAACTAGCTTTACAAGTCACATGAAAGAGCCATTTTGAATCATATCAATTCAAAAAAGTGACCTTTTTAAACACATGAGATAAGTTTGCACTAGGGGATAAGGCCATAATGTGTTCATGTTTAACTAATGTGGATTTGTCCTAGAAGACCAGATACTATTGGGATATGCATGATATGAACATATGAGATGAATAAGGATGAATGTAGATATAATAGGGATGTTTGTCTAATATTTTAAGTTATTTTAAGATAATGAAAGATATTTTATATATTACAAGTTAGCAAAATGGTGAATAAACCAAGTAAGGTTAACGATGTGACGAATAAACATTATCAATCACTTAATGTTTAATTTTATGTGTTTACATATATCCCCAATTTATCCTAATGATGCACAAAGTGATATTACTAGAGTAAATTATATATGAACTTAAGTATGTATACACACTTTGTATTTGAATTTGAAGATTGATTGTGGAAGATGTCTTAATGTAAGAAACGTACAACAATGCCACTAAAAGTAATATTTTCTCATATTAAAAATGGAAATTTTGATTTTTTTAATCTGTAATTTGAAAAGAGAGAAAAGAGAGAAAATTTCCCTATTATTTGGATATGGTTATGTGCATGACCCCTTGTTGGGAAATATAGATAAGTGTTGAACTATGGTGAATTAAGAATGATCAAGTCTTAATTTTAAAACCATTGAATTCTCTTTATTTGGAAGGATTGTATGATCTAACTCTAATTTGAATGTTTAGAGTACTCTATAAAATATTTTAATAGGTGGAACCAAAAGCTATGGCCCACTACATATTGAAAATTGAAACCATAAATGTTAAGTGTCATTAAAATCTAATGTGGCCCACTTGCAATTGAAATGAATCACACCACTGTAGACAGGTCTAGATTCTATTTGAAACTTTATAACTTTAAAACTTGAAACCTAAGAATTTTTAAAATTCCATAGTATAAACATGGACATGAATGAATATCATGCCCCCTATATATTTAGTATATTTAAATTTTATTTTAATTATTAGTTTTCACTTCAAACTTTTAAACTTTTGCCACTTTTAGAAACCTTTAGAAACTTTTTTTAATTTTATAACTTTTCAATTGTTTGAAACCTTTAATTTTGAACTATAGGAATGAGTGCACATTCATGCCACATGCCCCCATAATAAGAAAATATTGAATCATATTTCCATTTAAAAACTATATATTACCATAAATCTTATTTTTTTAACTATTTATGTTTGAATTTTCTAAGCAAGGCCATTGTGATGCCCCCTTTTGAGATGAGAGATATATCTTGAAAATAACTTATCTAAAAAAAAATCATATGTGAAATATGTAATATTTTGCATATTTTAAATTGATTACATTCATAGTATTAAATATAACATTGAATTTTCATATGAAACATGTGTTAGAAAGATATATCCTTGAAACATATAAACAATGTATGCATGGAATACATCATAACACTAACGTAGGAATACAATATATAAGTGATGCATGACATGAATCATGGAATCATAATAAATTAGATATAATGCATGATATGAATCATGAAACCATATAAAAAAGAAATAATCATAGAGTTAACATAATATAATGCCATGTAATTTGCATAATATGTCACTCATAAGGCCCAAGAGGCCACATACAAGGAACATGTACATTTAATATAGCAAAAGGGCCAAGGGACACATGTAAATGGTATAATTATGCCATATAAGCGATAATTTCAACATACAAGGCCAAGGGACACATGTAAATGGTATAATTATGCCATATAATAAATAATTATAACATACAAGGCCAAGGGCCACACATAAAATAATAAAGTGAGTCTAACCTATCATATAAGAAAGTAAGAATGCAGAGAAAAACATGTAGTAAATGAGAATAGTATAGATCCATCATATGTATGAATGTGAATGTTATAAAGTATCATATTTCATGTAATAAATTTCAAAAATATGATTTATTAAGAAATACATTTGTATGATATATAGATAAATATGGTAGAGAGGTTAATATAACTTATTAAATTGTTCATGAAAAATGAATAAATGCCCTCAACTTATCAAGGTTGGTGGGTAATATGGGAACCTGACATCAAAAAATCATATGAAAGAATGTATAGTATCATACTAAGTACCTAATGGAAGAATTGTGTATTGAAATATGATAATAATGTATTAGAGTAATTAAGTTAGAAATATTTGAAAATAATTTAGGTCTTGATTTTAAATTTTCAACAATATATTGATTTTTTTGAAAATATTTACATGTTTTGAATTTTTGTGAAAATTTTAATACTAGAATAATTATGAAAATGGGTGATAATAAGAAAATTATCAATAAAAAAATAGGATGGATTCCAACAATCCTCAACAAGGTGTGAAATCATGATAAGAAGGAAGTTAAGAAATGTGCCCCTAATGTGTGTGTAGATTTATGTCATAGCAGTGTATCATAAACGATCAAAATATATATGAATGTACATGATATTTAATGGGGAAGAGCTTAAATATGCTAATGTAAAAGTATAAATATGAGATCATGTAAATGTTATAAGGTGTAATATGTGTGATAGTAATCAAGTGGAGTGATATACATAAATAAGTGTTTTGGATTGTTTGAATTAGTTGGAAAATCAAGAGGGTAATTACCCAAAGCAAAAAAGATAAATAAATGGGCTAGAATGATTCTTGGGTATAAGAATTATCAAAAAATTAAAGAATATATATATATATATATATACATATATATATATATATGTATATATACATATATATATCTATGTATATATACATAGATATATATGTATACATATATATATATACATATATATACATATATATATATGTATATATATGTGTATATATATATGTATATATATATATATATGTATATATATATATATGTATATACATATATATATATATACATATATATATATATATATATATACATATATATATATGTAATTGATATGAAATTTTAATCCAAGAATATTATGAAGGGGATGCCTTTGTGTTTTTTTTAGATGTTTTAAGAGAATGTCCAACTAGATGTAAAAAGGAATGGAAAATAATGACTAGGTAGTTTATTACTTACACATATAATATTTGGTTTATTATGGATGTCATATTAATATTTTACACAATCAGTATCATCAAGATCATACCAAATTTATGTAATATCAAAATCATAATCAGCAATGGAATAATTATCATAAGATAAAGTTAACTTCTTAAGTTGTTCTTAAAATTGTAAAATGCCATTTTTATTATCTTTTGTATTTTTGTGTAAGAAACTTAATTTACCATATATTGGAGTTTATTTTTGAATATTTTAAAAATTATTAGGAGATTGAATCTTATATTTAATTAGATAATCATTGTATATGATTGGCTTATCTTTGGGAAGATAAGTAATTTGTTCTTTGACTTTGTCTTTTTGCTCTATGCATGAAGTAGATATAGTTCTTGATTCCTTAGTAACCATGTTTGTATAATTGAATTTTGTAAAAATATTATTATTTGGACATTTATCCATGAGAAAAATTTTCAAATTTTTTATTTCTTTCTTATCTTGGATTTGTTCTTGTAACCTTTCTTTTGTTAATTTTTTGTTTTTAATATTATTTTTTCATCATATTCTTTTCATAATTTTGCATGTTCTAATTTGGATGTTTTAAGCTTTTATTTTTTGCATTATATTTTTTTATCCATATTTCATCTTTGTGTTATTTTTGAAATTGTATTTTAGGATATGAATAAGAGTGGGTTGAAAAAATTATCTATCTATTATAGGATCACCACTATCAAGGATACTTTGTATTTTGTTCTTCAAAGCCAAAAACTTATCTATACGATGCCTATGAAATCTATTATATGCATAATAGTATTTGAAAAATTTTATAATAGTTATATAATGTAATGTAATCAACTTATTTTAAACCATTTATCTTATAAAATGATTTGGACTCTTATCAACCTCTCGTATACTTTATGAAACATTAAGTGTAGATGTATATTGATTATGAGGAACATGATAGCAAGATGAATATGTAGAAATATGATTGACACTAACATACTTTTGACTTTGATTAAGTTTGGTGTTATTTCAAATAGATGTGATCTTTGAACTTAAATATGTATTATGATTTTATAGCTCTTCTATTGGCATATTCATACTAATTATTTTATCTTGAAGGGATTCATACTCACAAGCCTTAGGTACATTTGATTGAATATAAACACTACCAGTAGAAGGTGTAAGAGAGAGAGGGGTAGATTATTCCTTTTTATTAAGATATTCATTGACTATAATGAGTTACTTGATTCTTGTTGATTGATAACATTGAAATAAAAAACACCAACTTTATGCCATAGATTAAGATATATATAAAAATTATCTTACTTATTAAATCCAAGATCAGATAAGGTAATCAACCAACATTTATTCTAATACTATTTATATCAGGGGCATGACCAAATTGGATCTAGTAAACCTAACTAAGGGAGCACTTATCACATAACACTAAATGAGAGGTTTCCAAAGTCTCTAGGCAAGTAATACTATAAAATAACCCTATATAACATTTAAATGCATGAAATAAAACTAATATAGTGTTCACCAAAGCTTATGGCAAAAATGGGGATGGTTTAACACAAATAAACAATAATCATGGTAGGTAGATGGGGGCCTTGATCACATAAACTAGAAGATGGAATGAAAATAAAACCTTATAGCTATACTAAGTTTAAGTATAGAAGTAATCTAAATAAGGAATTATACATTAAAAAAACATATTTATTAATGAAATATATGTTTATCAAATTAAATATAAAATGTTAGAGATAATTACATTTGGGCAAACCTGTCGAGTCCCAATCTCTCTTTTAGTCAATGATGCTTTTCAAAAGGTTGTTGTGCCTTTATAATGATCCCACTATAGAAATATGCTATAGGATAAAATAATCCTAATTTATATCCAATAATTCTTAGAAGATAAATTATCTTTCCTCTAAGGCAAACCCTAAGTAATGGCTCCTTCAAATGTAGATGTAGTAGAACCAAGGTATAATAATTCCAAAATGAATGTTCCTCTCTATTAGATTGAAATAAACCTTTTATTTATAAAAATGGATAAGTTCTAGCCCTTTTATAATTTTATATAATGAAGTTAACTAGCATGACCCAATTTTAAATAAAGCATTATTGTTAGGCCTCAAACTAGGTTGATCATGTTGACTTAGTTCCATAATGTATGTTTTAATTTTTATAATATTGTCATCTTAGTTGAATTAGTAGTAAAATAGGGTGTTTGCTTAAATAGGCACTATTAAAGATGATAATTGATTAAGGAAATGGATAAATAGGGTTTTTTTTCTTTTGAAGTTAGATAAGTGTGATTTGTAATGGTTTTAAGTAATGATAAAGTTGACCAACAATATTGTGAAGAACCAATGGTCTACCCAACCCTTTCCTAATACACCATTTAAGGTATGCACTTAGAGAGGTCAAATTGTGAAAAGTTTATATAAGAGATAAAGTTTCAATAAATGATAAAGTTTAAAAACATTATGTGTATACATATGACCCACTTGAATCTCATCACATGTCACATAGGTATAACATGGTATGGTGCTTATCTAAAGAATGTAACAATGCACAATATTGAGATAACAAATTACAATATAAATTAGAAAATAAATGAATGTAAATAATTTATAAATTCATAACTTCACTTACCTTATTTTTATTAAATAGGAGCTATGTGAGAAGTATATGAAAGAGGTATCTAGTGTGTGGAATAAGAGACAAACCTAAAAAATAAGATAAAATTTGAAACTTTTGAAAAAAACATGGTTAACACTAAATTTTTTTCTACTTTGTAGGAAATACATAACGTTTAGTTTGTAAAAATAGTCTACAAAAGCAAAATTATGATCAAAATACATAATTTTTAAGTAAATAACCATAATGTTTTAAATTTTCAAAAAAATTACTATAAAAGTGTAATTATCCAATCATTTGTACATTTGATAAATTTGGAGACTAGAGCTATGTGTGACCAAAATTAGTGATGAGAGAGATGATGGCCTAGATGTGAGGAGAATGAGCCAGAGGATATATCAGAGCTATTTCTAAGATAGTCTAAGTATGGGGTAAATTTAATATAATTTTTTTATAATTTTAGTATTAAAATAAAGTATATTAAAAAAATAGGTGTCGATAAAATACATGTAATGAAAATTTCCCCCAAAATATAGTAGTAGATTAAAAATTACTAGGAATAGTGGGTAATAATTAAGATTTGAAAATTGAGGTCTAGGACATTAATGAAAAGATAGTAAAAAAACACCACACAAATTGAACAGGGTCAACCTAATTGACTTAGTTTATTTAAGAAGGATGGGGTAGGTGGTTGAGTACATAATATTTGGTCGACTTAGTTTTAGATTATAATGGTTGATAATGTTTAAGGTGGTCAATTTAGTTTAAAATAGCAAGGGTGATTGATGAGGTATGTTCTAGTTAGCTTAGTATACAAATAGGGTGGTTGACCTAGTAAGAAATAAGGAAGGGTGGTTGACAACATATGCCATGTCTTAGTAAAAAGATAGGGTGGTTAACTTAATATAGAATTACCTGACCTAATAGGATAAGTAGGAGTGGTTGATGACATATGCCATGGCTGACTTAGTAAAAATATAAGGTGACTTATAGAAGTGACTAACCTAGTAGGATAAGTGAGAGTGTCTGATGATGTATGCCATGGCTAAATTCATAAAAATATAGGGTAGCCAACTTCTTATATAAATTTGTTGACTGAGTACGATAAGTAGAAACACCTGATAGCCTATGCCATAAATGACTTAATAAAATGATAGGGTGGTTAAATTAGTATAAAAGTGGCCAACCTAGTAAGATAATTATAAGTCACTAATGACATATGGTAAGGTTAACTTAATATAGATGTGGTCAACCTAGTAGGATATGTAGAAGTGGATAATAGTGTATGTCATGGTTGACTTAGTAAAAGGATAGAGTGACTAACTTACTATAAAATTGGCCAACCTAATAGGATAAGTAGGAGTGTCTAACAATGCATGCCATGGATTACATAGTTAGAAATGGTAAATAATATACAAATAAAGTATGTGAAGTAGTTATGTATAATAATTAATTCTATTTTTGTTTAGATAAATATATGATACATGATTTTTAATTTAATATTTTACATAGGAAAAATAGACTCTAGAGATTAGTGGATATGATTTGATTACTTAATCTACTTGAGTGATTTCCTATGGCAGATAAAGCATAACGAACCACCTTAGGTTTAAGTGATATTATAGAGACATGCTATATTGTGCTTAGTTTGGAGTTAGTCACCATGTTCTTAGGAACATGGGAGAAATTAACTAAAAATTTTAGGTGGGTGGTGGATGGGGAGTTGCAAGTGTGAAAATCACTAGCTTAGTAGCAAGCTGTGCATTTTGAGATAGCTAGATAGTTATCATAGTTCTAGGGATATATGTAAAATCTATAAGGATAGGTAGATGTAATACATTCACCCATAAATCCAATTTAGTGGATGATTTATAGAGGGTAGTTACATGCTTCTATGAGTAGTTTAGCTCATCCACCATAGATAGATAGGGTGGAACACATCTATGGATTTTTTTTAACTCTAAATATATCATGTGATATTGTATCAAAAATATTTGAGCTATTTATATATATATATATATATATATATGTGTGTGTGTGTGTGTGTGTGTGTGTGTGTGTGTGTGTTGTTTTGATGACTCATGAATGTTATTGATGTATTTATTTTCTTTGTAGCACATGTGTTGATTTTTATATGTTATGGGAAATGTAATATGTGTGTGTTTATTTTTTTCTATCAAATGTGAAAAAATTCATGGTAAAAAAATGATAAATAAAAAAGCTAAAATAAAAATTAGGATTAAATGAGAACGTGAAACCAATGCTTAAAATATAACACATGTGAGAAATATCAAATTGTGAAAAATTGTAATAAAAATAAGTAGTAATGTAAGATAATAAGACATGAAAAATAAGAGATATCAATGTAAGGTAAGACACAAACATATATATGTAAAATAATAAGTATCAATGTAAATAAAGATAAACAAACAAATGTTAGTATAAACAGGGATACACAAACTAAGATATGTAAACATGAAATATCAATGTAAATAAAGATACAAAAGTAATAAATTTAAATGTAATACAAAGATATGTAAAATGTAAATATGAATGTAAGTAAAAATATGCAAACAAATATATGTAAATAAGTGAGATATAAAATATGTGAAAATAAAAGTGGAAATAAGAGTGATAAACTAGACTTAGGGTTTGTGTTAATGAATAATGTGAAAGAGTAAAGTTATTTCATGGAAAAACATGGCACATAGTTGATATAAGATAAAAATGTCATTTTTTGAGGAAGGCCTGGTCCTATACAAGCTATTACACTACAAGTCACATAACCAAAGAAATTAAGATTGTTTAAAGGGAGAGGGAATTTTGTGAGGAATGTCTAGTCCTATCTAAGGTCTTAAAATGAAACTCACAAAATGATAACCAAAGAGGAATGATCAGCTATGAAGTGATATACATCAAGGGGAATATTGAGAATGATATTATTGAAAAAGGGTGTAAAAATCATTACATAAGAATTATAGAAATATTTATTATACATGAGACATACTAAGAAAGTGTGAAAGTGCTAATATTTTATTTGGACAAAAAAGACTTAAGATACTCTTACTACTAGATATAAAGTTATTTTCTAATGAGTGAACTACCTCAATAATTTAATTAAGGTTATGTACAAAAAAATTAAAATGGGATTCCTTACCACAATGTGGTCCTCATTTTTTAAGAACCCTTATAGATCCATTGGTATACTATGAATATTAGATACTTGAATGAGAAAATAGGTGGAACTATATATAATAATGAGACCTCTTATTCCACTCCACTATCATAATATCCCCCAATGGAACTTGGCTATACCATGAGCCCAACTATAGTGTTTAACTTTAAATATAATAAGAGATGTGCCAAAGAAGAATCACATTTTTTGGTGTGATTTTTACATTTGAATATTTATTTTTTATTTTAATCATTGTCCTTTTTCCTAATAATTTGGATTTTAAATTTTGAGGCTTTTATTATTCCTCCTCCATATGGATTTGGAAGAGCCAAAAATGAGTTATATAGGTGATGAACACAAAGAAGTTTATATTTTGGTTACAAGAGAGAGTACTTAAAGACTATGTCAGCCTCAAAATTGTTTATACTTCCCCCAAGTAAGTATGAAACCTCAAGACTAACCATATGTATGATCAAGATGATGGAAATATATGAGAAAAATGAGGATTATGAGAGATCTATATAATATATGGTATAATGATTAATCTATTTTATAGTTGATCATAAGAAAAAATAGGATAGTGTAGGGTGTGGGTCTAAGAGCCATGTCACATAAATAACTATAGTATTCAACAATTTATCTAACATAAATATCCATGTAAGGAAAAACATCATCCCAAGATATATGGAATACAAGTGTTTGAAAGGTATATAATGACATGTAATTCAAGGACTATATTTGGCTATTTAAAGATTACAGAGTTTTAAATCAAAAACCATGAATATAAATATAATGATGTAAAGATAGAGGAAAGAGCCAACATAACAAAAGATAATTAATGCACCACAAATGCTATAATGAAGTAAAAATATTAAAAACCCACTCATGTATAAATATGAGGCATAATATGCCATGGAAAAAAATGTGCTAATTATTTTTTATAGATTTCATAGCATATATCATCAATAAAATATGATAAATCTCATTATAATTAGAATCTAAGCTTAACCATTGTCTCATCTATCTTCACTTAGAGATGTGCAAGGACTTTTTGTTGCATTGTCTCAATGAAGAATGTAGTTGTGATAGAGGAATAAGGCTGAGTATGTGGCATCTCCTATGGATGGTAATCAAAGTGAGGAACTAGTGCTACAATGTGACTGGAATCATCTAATCATTGGGTTGATGAAGGGGGTAGAAAAATCTTAACCTTTTATTGTGAATGAACCTACATAGGCCAATGAGAAGGTTATTGTGTAGGCCATGTAAAATAATATAAATGTTCTTTCATGATTCTATATTTATTTGTATGGTGTGTATCACATTGATTCAAAATAAATATACCTCCCCATGTTTAGGAATGTAATCTAGAATTATCTTAAGAGGATGTAGATTTTTATAACTAGATTGTGTCTTTGTTGGTCAAAGTGCATCAATGTATTACCAAAACTATCAGTAATGAGTATATGAATTCATGTTCATGTAATGAAAATAAAAAATCTTTCTAGGAGTATCTGACTATGAATGTTGGCTATAAGTGGAACTTGAAGCCTATTTTTTGGCTAAGAATCTCTGATATGTTGGATAATCCTTATCCCAATGACTGGAAATCTTATAGAAATAAAATATGGATCATCTTCCCATCATGAAGGTAAAAAATCAAGCTTAGGCAAAGGCAATATGTCATCACCATCATTAGGACCACTTGAAGTAGAATATATACTAGTCTCAATAGCTATAACACAAGATAATAATGCAGGTCAACATAATGTAGCCATCATCTTAGGAGGAATCATGCTTTAAAGATAAAAAAATATATTGAAATGATAAGGTCCTATCATCTAGAATCATAATTTTAATAGGATTGGATATGACTAGGTGAGAAGTAGTGAATTTTTCTCTATTTCATACATATAAACATCAATCAAATAAGAGATAATGTCAGGTGTAGTAGAAGGATAAACTGCATCAATAGAAGAACTACTATGAAAAGAGTGTTGTAAATAAGAATGAAACCTAAGTATTTATGATTTTTTAGCTTGAGCAAAACCAACCAAATTTGGGTCATCTAATGAATATCCATAATCATAATTAAGAGTATGAATATATATATATATATATATATATATATATATATATATTACATGCATCAGTGATGTTATTAGTCAAAGAAGCATGAAAAATGGATTATTTAGTCTTAGTTATGGTAAAAATATTATCATTAATTGGTTTTTGTTGAGACAAAGGTCATAAATAAGGATGTGATTTAGTAATTATGTGTGAAGGGAGATCATAAATTTTGATTTTCAAACTAATCTCATTAGGCTTTTCATCATCAAAATCTAATATTTTAGGTGGTATATTTCCTACAAGTTGGTTGGTGGCCATTATAGCCTCTAGTAGAGTTGACATGATAATTAAATAGTTGAGATTCAAGAAAGGGAATTCTAGGTAAAGGTTAAATGATGGGTATTTTTACAACACCACATTCCTAGAATTGTTCAAAATTCCAAGGGTTTGTGTCTCCTTAAATGTTTTAGATAAAATAATTGTGAATGAACTTGACATATTGGCATGTTGATGAGGCTACAATTCTCATATAGTGTGTCCAAGGTTGATCGAGTAATATATTATATGATAATTAAAAATTAAGATCATAACTTTGATGTGAATGGTGACATAAGGAATAATGATAGGATGCCAAACACACTCTAGATGATCCATTTGCATTTGATCATATAATTGACATGTACTTTTGGTATATTTAAGATGTCATTCAGAGTAACCAAGTGTTTTATTGAAGTCAATAGAGGTAAGATAAGTGATATAACCTTCATCAATTAATTCACATTTGACTTGGATATAACTAATTCAAACACTTATGAATAATGGAGAATCATTCATATGGATAAATATTTCATCAAGAATCATTAAAGCTACAAGTAATTTGAGTGAGAGAGAAGTATCTAGAGTTACATCAATGTGTATAGACATTTATTTGTATTGTTTAATAATACTAGATTCATACTTGATAAAGTGGTTTTTAGTTTGTTCATTTTGAATAATATTTACATTATAATATTATGGTGATGAGGAAAAATACTCATAATTTATAGAAAATGAATTTGAGATAGAAGATGAGAAAATTTTATTATAGGATCCCATTCATCATATTTGATTAGAACTATATTGGACAGAGGTACATAATGTTGAAATAAATACATTAAAGGAGGGGTGGAAGCATAGGTAAATTGATGTTGATAAGGGATAGTTGATTGTGACTTATCCAATGTGGTTTGATCAAGTGTATCTAATTATATTGAATTAGATAATGTGTTTATTGTTGTGGTTGGGTAAATGCTTATTTATTTGAATATTTTATAGGTGGTGAAAATTTCTAAAAAGTAAGTTGATTTATATTGTTAGGTAATTTGGATTGAGAAAAAGTTATTGATAAGTGAAGACTACAAGTTGTATCAATGGAAAGTGCCATTTGATTGGAAACATGTGGGATAGTGGGTGAAGTAGTAGATTATGTTATTATATTTAATGGAATTGTTATCATATGACCATGTTTTATAAAATGAGATAGGAAAGAATATTGAACAATACATAAAGTTGGGAAATTTATATAGTTATAATTTGGATAAGGATCAATATAATAAACTAATCTCTTCATATTGTTCATATTATCAACATTATCATCATTAGTGAGAGAATTAGGATCAACAAAGGTTTAGATAATGTTGGTAGTGGGAGGTTGAGTAGTATTTGATTGATGATTATGAAGAGGATCCTTATAAATAGTGAGATGAGTGTTAACATGATTAAGGGCATCATGGTTAGTTTTGGTTGTTAAACTTTAGTATTTAATTTAGCTATTTACCATATAGTAAATGGTACTTATGGTTATGTTTTTATTAGAATATGATAGTTTTAGAGTTATATTGTTGTATGTATAACCAATATGTCACATATAAGATTTTGCATATTTATAAGGATATGAGGAGATTCTAGTGGAGATATGAATTCCACAATTATAAGAAAGATTTTTCCTATATAAATTTATTATCACGTATGAAATTATAGTGTGAGAATTATAATATTATTATGTGATCAAAATATCTCTTTGTGTATGGCTTCACTATGTCTTGGATGAGTTAATTATTTACATATAGTTCCTGTAATACCTATTATTGGTATTAAAGTGGGTTACATCTTTGATTGCCAATATGGAGAATTAAAAAATGGGGGTAGTTGTATGTACTTTGCCTCTTAGTATGAGAAAAGAAGACATTTTAAAGTTTTGATACTCTTATTTTTTTTAAAGTAATCTAGCTTTGTTCAAGGTATTTATTGTTGTAAGACTATGATATCATGCAGGTTCATGCATCTCTTATTGATTCTAGCATTCATCTATACTTTTTATGTACAAATTGATTATTTATAAGTCTACCATTGTTAGGTCTAGAGATCAACTAGCTTGATCAAAAGTTATTCATTTGAGATCTATCATCACCATATCACCATGTGCCCTTTGATCCATTTACTATGATTTACACCTATGCCATTAGTTTATAGTCCTATGGGTGAGCATTCAACTAGAAAGGTTGATATAATTTAGACTTTGTTAGGAGAATTCTTTAATCTAAATTAATTATATATGACCACAAAATTAATTTCTTCTCTAACAAAGTTTTTATATGTTTTTTCTCAACTTGGAGTGAGTTATCCATAATCAACATTGATTAAAACATGTCAAATTAGATGTATAGAATTAGAAAGATCATGAAATTTTTCAAGTTTGTTAAGACACTTATATCGACACACCTTTCCATTAATACGCCTTGCCTATCTTTAGATCCTCATCAAAATAAGTCTCATGCTAGAACTAAATTGGCATTGATATTTTCATTGCAACATTCTATCCAGTTTTAGATTTTGAGCATCACATCAATACAAAAAATAAGCATATAGATTAATAAGGTGCATCAAAGTTCTACCCATATTGATTTTTCCATCAACCAATGTCATTAGGATCTTATATAATTAAAATAGATTTATGGTGGATTTCTATCTTCTATTTTCAATGCATATTGTAGTAGACATGTCATCCTAGCACTTGAAAATAAATGCATATTAGTATTTGCGAGAACTATCAAAGTAATATATTTAAAAAATAAACCTACCCTACTCATTCACATGGAATGTGTCCCTATACCTATAGCCTATCTCCTAAAAAGGCCATGTAATGAATTTGTCAAAGTGTGCACATGAATTCCATGTGGAGTCTTTTCAAATGGTCCAAATATGTCAATTTTTAAATGTGTGGTCTTTTGTAGTCTCAAATGTTTTTAAAGTTGAATCAAAGTTATTTTATTTAAGTCTAATTATTTTTATTTTTAGTATTTTCAGCATTATTTGGTCAAATTTTTAATTATAGCCTTTTGTAATATTAAACTTAATGTTAAGTTATCTAGAATTTAGGGTGGTTATTAATATCAAAAGTCCTTATAATAAGTTAAAACTACTAAAAGAATCAAAGTACATCATCGAGGTCTATTTTATGTATAAAACAAATTCAAAAGTGTCAAATCCAATCTTTAATTAGATTTTGATCTTTAGTTATGTGTCTTCAAAGTCAATAAAGTCACTTGTATGTCATAAAATAGTGTCATCATTTTTTAAAAATACTTTATGTTTTTTGGCATTTAAAGTCAAATTTATACCCCTTATTGTAAAAGATGCCTTTTTAAGTGAACTCAACATCCATACGAGTGTCAATCTTGTGGGTGGACCCTATTCCATTCAAAACAACATGTAATTGAGATTTAATTCCCATCTCCTGAGTAAGAAACATAACATGTTTGAGGTTGAATTAAATGGATGAAGGAGGCCATTAAATCCTATCATTAGCCACTAGTAATGGGGCCACTTCTTTTTTAGTGGCATGTGATTTTAGTTGTGTGGATTTTAGTTTTTTAGCTTTTTCAGTGTGTTGTGAAAATAAGAACATATGAGTATTCATGTTCACTTGTGAGTATTCCCCATGTAACCCCTTTTTTAGAAACATTGTATAATTTTGATCAAAATTCACAATAGTAATCATGATGTGAAGGTTTTTGGTAAACTTAGAAAAAAAATTGTGTAAGGTTTTTGGTAAACCTTGAAAACCAATTGTGTAAGGTTTTTGATGAACTTAAAAAAACCAATTGTGTATGGTTTTTGGTAAACCTGGAAAACCAATTGTGAAGGGCTTTTGGTAAACCTAGAAAATCTATTTTGAAATGTTATTGGTACACTTTTAAAACCAATTGGGTAAGGTTATTGGTCATAGCTGAGGAAAACCATCAATGAGTTGATCATGAGCACATAGAGGTGGCATTCTATAATCAGATAATGGGATATGTTTACCATGTAAAAACTAATGGGAAGAATGTTAGAGTTTATTATTTACATTGGATATTTACCATATAGTAAATAATACTTATTGTTATGTTTTTATTATAATATAATAGTTTAGATTTATATTGTTATATGTAATAACAATATATCACATATAGGAGATTATGTATTTATAAGGATATGAGGAGATCGTAGTGTAGATATGAGCTCCACAATTATAAGAAAGACTTTTCTTATATAAATGTCTTGTTGTGTATGAAATCATAGTGTGAGAATTATAATATTATTATGTGATTAAAATATTTCTTTGTGTATGGATTCACTATGTCTTGCATGAGTTAATTATTTGCATATATCTCCTAGAATACCTGTTACTAGTTTTTTTAACCTTGGTTTCCAATTCATAATCTTGTTTATGTTCACAAATTAGGGTTTTGTTATCAAAATTACATCCAAGAATATATTCAATATCAAATTTTATTAATCAGAAACAAGTCTCCTGATAATGACCCTATCATGCATGATACCAAAAAAAATTATGTGGATCATACCAATGTTTGGTAAGAAGACTAGAGTCAAGATCTTATGATTAAGGCATAATAAGATGTTTTTTAAATTTATTCCATGGAATAAGTTTGTGAAATTCTATGTTATTCACTTGGGAAAATATAGAACTAGGTTGTGGTAGAGTATTGTGTGAAAGTGGTTGTGAATGAGTACCATCACTAGAACCATGGAAATGAAAGCATGAATAGTGTGTATGGAATCATAGTTATGTATAACATAATTGTTGGTAACATGTCAATTTTTAGAGTTCATAAGCATTTGAATTTCAGCAGGAGGATGGGAAGGATCAAATTATCTTATGAGAAAATCTTGACTTTTGGCTTGGTCGAGGGCTTCTTCCAAATATTTTGGAGAGAGATTCCTATCATGATATTTCAATTTAATATGTACATCATTAGTTAATAATCATAATAAATTTTCTTTTGACATGTTATGTATAGATTTATTAGATAAGGATTTCCATAGTTTAATGAAAACTTGGATAATTTTGGATTCTTATTGTTTATAGTTGATAATATGAGCTAAATTATTTTAAAGAAGATCATTAGTTTGTAATTATTTTACAAATTCATTAAATAAATATTCTAAAATGGATACAGTATGAGATTTGAGTTGATTATATCAATCTAAATCATCAGTTATGAATGTTTTAGCTAAGATTTTGGAGGTATCAAAGGTATTGAGCTTAATCCAAAATTTATACAAGTTTCTGAATGATTTCAAATACAAATTAGGATCAATGGATAAGTTATAAGTGATAGTAGAAAAAATACCACATATGCCGATGTTTATAACTTGAGGGACTAAGGGTTTATTTTTGAAGTGTTTGATAACCTTATTAAGAAGTGGGGGTTGAGGTATAAGGTCACCTTGTGCAATTTTAAGGGAGGGTGGGGTGGCATCAAGATTTTTCACTCCCCATTGAGTGGGTTAAGGATGATTTTGTAATTTAAAAGGTTATTTTTGAATTTGTATCATTTGATTTATACTATTAGTTTAGAAATTATCCATTTAATGCATGGCTTGTAATATAATTTTATTAGTATTGATAGGTTTTTGACTAGTAGAAGTGACTTGAGATTCACTAGAGGTAGCATTTACGTGAGTATGAACATGGGCACTTTGAGCCCACTAGAGGAAAGGCCGGCCATAGTAGTTGAAATGCTAGGTAAGGTAAAAGAAGAAATAATTAATAATGTTGAAGACATGGAAGAATAAGTGGGTATGGAAGAAAAAAAAATAATTATGGAATTCATAGGGTGACTTTCCCCAAGACTTGTAGAAAATTTATGTGTATGTGATGGTGTAAAATTAAGGTAAGGTCCCATCATGAGATTTTAGGTGATATTGGGATCCCTGCCTTGATGTTTAGGATTTTTATTAATGAAAATTATCATCTTGTTAGTGTATTTGAGATCACTCTCATCCTTGAAAATAGATGTTTCTGGAGGATATTTAAGTGGATCTAATGTTTTGTATGGAGGCAGCCCATGGTTTTTAATTCTAGTTACCACATGAACATTACTTACATCTGGAGTTTATACAATATATAAGGAAGGTGATATGATAATGTTTAGGGAATTAGATTTATCATATCATATCATTTTTATTTTATATTTTTGTTTCATCAAAAATGTATTGCATGGTGAAAGGTAATGATAAAACTAGTAAGATATAAACCTATTGGTTTGAGTTGGTCGACTTGGTTGGGTATAAAAGAAAAAATCAACATAGATATTGGTAGTTTACTAGATCAATCTGGCTAAGTTAGTTATACATGTAGAGAAATGTTAACAAAGATATTAACAGTCTACTAGGTTAAGCTGGTCAACTTAGTTGTACATGTAAAAAAAATAGAGATTTTGACAACCTACTAGGTTAAGCTGGTTGAATTAGTTGTACCAACATAAAAATTATATTTCCAAAAGCTTACTAATTTGAACTAGTCAAATTATTTATACATGAAGGAAAAATACATAGTGTTAGAAGCCTATTAAGTTGATTTGTTTGAAATAGTTATATAGGTAAGAAAGAGAGAGAGTGTGTGTAGAAAGCCTACTAAGTCAATCTAGTCAACTTAGTTGTATAGGTAGGGAAAAATAGAGTGTTGAAAGCCTATTAAGTTAAGTTGGTCAACTTATTTATACATGCTAGAAAAGATATAATTAGACTAAGTCAAGCTATTCAACTTAGTTGAATCAGTAAGAACAAAAATTAATAGTATTTTAGACATAATATAGAATATTGAGTCAAGCTTGATTGACTTAGTCTATTCACACATAGTTAACTAGGTCAATGTTGGTTGATCTAGTTAAAATGTAACATAAAATTGTATCAATGTTAATCAATAGAGTTTGTAATATAATAAATAATAATAAGGATCAAGCAAAAAATGTAATTTTGTAAATAATAATGCTAACTAATTATCTAAAAAGAAGATCAAGAAGATGTACTAATAAGTTTTGATTATTTTGTAGGCTCGCAAATATACTTGCTTGTCTATTGGATAGTGATGGCCTAATGTTTTAGAGTGATAACTATGGATGAATTACAATTTTTATAGCCCATTAAACTAAGTTTAAATGGTAATATAGAGGTAAATTATCAAAACTAACCACTAATTGATGCACCATAGTATCAAATAATTGGATTGATCCCTAAGGTTCAATACAAAGATAAATCTTAGACATTTATGAAATGCCATGAGATACATGGAAACTAAAGACCATGTTTGGCTTTGTACTTTGGGTCTAAGTATTAAGGAAAGCCCCTCGTGCCATGATATTTGTAAACAATATACAAGGATCAAAACAGAGTAACCCTTCATGACAATAGCTAAGTAATTTTAAAAATGTTGGTACATAATTTCTAGGGAAATCAAGACAAAGTTAAAAATAAAGGGAAAAATCAAATGAAAGCCCCAATTTTTATTTCTCAAAAGTAAATAAATAAGCAATCAAATATTTTCAAAGAAAATGTGAGGTTATTTACTATGAAATGAAAGTGAATTTCCTTACTTATGTTGAAAAATAAACACACAAAACAAGTTCTCCCAGGTTGATCTAGTTAAAAAATGGAATAAAATGAAGTTAGGCAGGTTGATATAGTATGTTTTGAAAAGAAGCTAAAAATAAACATAGTTTTCCAAGTTGAATTTGTTTGGTAGATTAAGCATATAGAAAACTAAGTTAGTTAGGTTGACTTAGTTTAATGTGTGACATTTTTTTTTAAACTTAAAAACTAGTATAAACATAGTAGAAATTTGAAATATTGAGTAATTTTGCTTAAAATAGGAATGATAAATTGAGATAATTGATTAAAAAATGAGATACAATGTTTGTTTTGACTGAACCTAAGTAATATAACTAGGTTCACTTAATTTATTGGCTAAGAGTGATAAATATCTAACTATTGCTTATTTTTTCTATCATCAACTAAGCCTTGCATAGGCTCAAATATGAAAAAAAGAGGTTAAACAAGGTCAACCAAGTTGAATTAGTATGTTTTGAAAACAAGCTAAAAATAAACATAGTTGGCCAAGTTGAATTTGTTTCGAATATTAAGTAGATACAAAACTAAGTTAGTTAGGTTGACTTAGTTTAATATGTGACAATTTTTTAAAACATAAAAAGTAGTATAAACATAGTAGAAATTTGAAATATTGAGTAATTTTGATTAAAATAGGAATGATAAATTGAGATAATTGATTTTAAAAAATGAGATGCAAAGCTTATTTTGACTGAACCTAGGTAATATAACCAGGTTGACTTAGTTTAATGGCTAAAAGTGATAAATATCTAACTAATGTCTATTTTTTCTATCCCAAACTAAGCCTTGCATAGGCTCAAATATGAAAAAAAAGGTTAAACAAGGTCAACCAAGTTGAATTAGTATGTTTTGAAAACAAGCTAAAAATAAACATAGTTGGTCAAGTTGACTTTGTTTTGCATATTAAGCAGATACAAAACTAAGTTAGTTAGGTTGACTTAGTTTAATGTGTGACATTTTTTTTTAAACATAAGAAGTAGTATAAACATAGTAGAAATTTGAAATATTGAGTAATTTTGCTTAAAATAGGAATGATAAATTGAGATAATTGATAAAAAAAATGAGATGCAAAGCTTGTTGTGACTGAACCTAGGTAATAAAACTAGGTTGACTTCGTTTATTAGCTAAAAGTGATAAATATCTAACTATTGGCTATTTTTTCTAGCCCAAACTAAGCCTTGCATAGGCTCACATATGAAAAAAAGAGGTTAAACAAAGTTAACCAAGTTGAATTAGTATGTTTTGAAAACAAGCTAAAAATAAACATAGTTAACCAAGATGAATTTGTTTGGCATATTAAGCAGATACAAAACTAAGTTAGTTAGGTTGACTTAGTTTAATGTGTGACAATTTTTTTTAAATTAAAAAGTAGTATAAACAGTAGATATTTGAAATATTGAGTAATTTTCTTAAAACAGGAATGATAAATTGAGATAATTGATTAAAAAAAATGAGATGCAAAGCTTGTTTTGACTGAACCTGGGTAATATAACTAGGTTAACTTAGTTTAATGGCTAAAAGTGATAAATATCTAACTATTGGCTATTTTTTCTATCCCAAATTAAGCCTTTCATAGGCTCAAATATGAAAAAAAAAGATGTTAAACAAGGTCAATCAAGTTGAATTAGTATGTTTTGAAAACAAGCTAAAAATAAATATAGTTGGTCAAGTTGACTTTGTTTAGCATATTAAGTAGATAAAAAACTAAATTAGTTAGGTTGACTTAGTTTAATGTGTGACAATTTTTTTAAAACTTAAAAAGTAGTATAAAGATAGTAGAAATTTGAAATATTGAGTAATTTTGCTTAAAATAGGAATGCTAAATTGAGATAATTGATTTAAAAAAATGAGATTCAAAGCTTGTTTTGATTGAACCTAGGTAATAGAACTAGGTTGACTTAGTTTATTAGCTAAAAGTGATAAATATCTAGCTATTGGCTATTTTTTTAATCCCAAACTAAGCCTTTCATAGGTTCAAATATGAAAAAAGAGGTTAAACAAGGTCAACCAAGTTGAATTTGTCTATATAAATCTAAAAAATAGAAATAGTAAAAATAAAACTAGGTCAACCAGTAAGACCGAGTTAGCTAAAAATTGATAAAGATAAAGACTATGGAAATAAACTAGGTCAACCAACATGACCTAGTTAACTATAAGTGAAAAATTTAGATAAAAATAAAAATAAATAGGTCAACCAATGCAACCTAGTTTACTAGAGATGAAACACTGCAATTAGATGACAAAACTAGGTCAGCTAGTGCAACTTAGTTGACTGTATATCCCAATTTTACAAATAGAGAAAATGACTAGGTTGATTAATGTGACTTAGTTGACTATAGAAGGAAATGTACAAATAGAAGATAAAATTGGGTATACCATTATGATCAAGTTGACTTTAAATCATATATTTGTAAATAGAACTTAAAAAACTATGCTAACTAATGCGACCTAGTTAATTGTAAATAAAAAATATAAGGGTTAGATTCATGTCAAGTTCCCTAGAATGTATGCAATAGATAAATATAAATTTACAACTAATCTTACTTATTAAATCTAATATTGGTTAAGGTAATAGATCAATACCTATTTTAATACTATTTATATCAAGTGCATGGCCAAATTGGATCTACTAAACCTAACTAAGGGAGTACTTATGACACAACACCAAAGTAAAGGGTTATAAACCCTCTAGGAAAATAATAATATGCAATAACCCTAGCTAAGTCCAAATACATGAAATAAAACTAATCTAGTGCTCACCAAATGTTGTTACATAAATGGGGATGGTTTAACACAAACAGAAAATCAAGGAATCATGGTAAGAAAATGGGGGCCTAGATCACCTATAGTGTAAGATGGAAAACATATAATACTATATAGTCATACTAGGTTTAAATATAGAAGTAATATAAGTAAGGAGTTATACATTTAATACCTATTATTTCATGTAATACCTGTTTATGAAACGAAATATCAAAAGTTAGAGATACTTACCTTTTGGATAACATGTCGAGTCTCAATATCTCCCTTGGAAAATGTTGTTTTACAAGAGGTTTTTGTGGATTTATAAGTATCACACTATATGAATCAGCTCTAGGATAAAATAATGTTACTTTGCATCCAATAATTTCCATAAGACATGCTCATCAATGGATAATTCCTAACCCTTCTATTGGATTGAAATGAGCCTTTTATTTATATAAAAGGATAAGTCCTAAACCTTATATAATTTTGGCCAATGAGGTCAGCCAACATGACCAAATTTTTAATAAAAATTCATTTTTAGGGCTTAAACTAGGTCGACCATGATGACTTAGTTTCATAACGTGTGCTTTAGCTTTTATAATAGGGTCAACCCAACAAAATTAGTAGGAAAATGGGTTTTTTTCATAGTTAGGGGATATTCAAGAGGATAATTACTTATGGAAATTGATAAATTGGGTTTATTTGTTTGGGGAGTTGGATAAGTGGGATTTGTTAGGGGTTTAAGTAATGATAGAGTTGAACAACAATCTTTCAAAGCATAAATTGTCTACCCACCCCTTTCTTAGTGCACTCTTTAAGGCATGCACTCAAAGATATTGAAACGTGATAGGTTCCTGCAAGATTAAAAACATCAATAAATGAAAAAGTTTAAAAATATTGTGTGTATACACTAACAAGAGATGTATTATAATGATGTGGTGACTCTATGCTAAGATTATGAAATTGTGGTCAAAAGTAGCATTAGGTGAAGACAAGCATGAGTATGGAGTAGGAACAACATTAAAATATATGGTAGAAGGAATAAAATTGCTTTCAATTGTGACTTTTGATATGATAAGGGAAGAGGGAGAAGGGCCATCCTCATTGGTTGACAATGGATAAGATCTAGGACTTGTGAGCTCTATATCCATTTTTTGTAAATAATAAGAGATGGAAGAAATATTATTAGTAGTAGTTTTGGATATTTAAGATATATCTGAAATTATTTTATTAGTGAATCCTTTTTTAAACATAGATTGACTTTGTTTGGATTGATCTTTTTGTCCTAGATTCTTATGCAAGGAATAAAATGAACTTGAAAATGAAATGAGAACTAAAATCATTTTATGCACTTATGTTCACAAGATGAATCACAATCATATTTTATATTTCTTTATATATCATTGAAATAAAAATCATTTGTATATGCTTATTATATAATTTTTTGCTTATTTTTATTTATTATTCCTCACGAGTAGATCAAAAATGATCTAAATGATGTACATCATTAATATATTGACTTTTACTATCAACGAAATATAGTGAAAAATGAAATAAACTAATAAAATTATTAGATTAAATAATAAATATATAATTTATAAATAGTTTAATGACAATGAATATAATATAATCAAAAATCAAGGTGTAAGGATGGTCTAAGTAAGGGTTTGAATGTTTTTTAGGTTATTAAGAAGACTTACCCATTTGTTGATTAGTGTTGGCCTAATGTTTCAGAGCACTAAATACAAAGGTAGATCTATGAATGTATCATATTATCCTAAATTTTAAGGTTAAAATGAAATTAACTTCCCTATGTGATACACTCCTCTCAAGTGTACCATAAATTATATGGCTAAAAGATGCTTCCTATTGTATAAATAAGGGATCCTAAATGTCTCTGATATACTGTAAGGCATGTGGAAACTATAATATGTGTTTAACATTATAATATGGCTATGATTATTGGGATAAACACCTCACTCCATGGTGTATATAAACATAAAAATATGTAACCCTTCATAATAATCACTAAGTAGTTTTAAAACTATCGAAACACAACTTAGACCTATTCATCTAGTGTAGACATGTCCCGTCTTCTATCCCTCTCTATATTAATCCAATGAAAACAATGAAATGTGTTTATAAAATAAGAAAAAATTAATTAATAAAAAATAAAAAAGGTAAAATAATTATGTTCTCATAAATCAAGTAAATTTTAACTTTAGGTCAAAATAAAGAGCTTCCAAAGTGAAAAGACAATTTCTTAACTATCAGATTGAATCAAAGGTTGAAGAAAATAAATCATTTAATATTATATATTATCCAAATTTGATGGACATGTTATTTAAATTTCAATAATTTATATAAATTTGAAATAAATATTCTCCATAAAATCATGAAATAATAATTTTTAGCACTCCAACCTACAACACAAAAATAGGTTGTTTAGGCCTACCTCCAAGGCTTGGGTAACATGGGAATAGCCTAAGGCTATGGGTGACCTATGACTAGGCTAGACCTCTAAATTATGTGAATATCTCCACTAGTGTATCTATTTAGATAAATTCACTAAGACCTAATATTATTGGGTGTGCAAAGGGATAGATAATGCACAAAATAAATCTAGTCTAAGGGTTGTGATGCACCCGTATAGCTTATTCACTTTGTTTGAAATTAAACAACACTAATGGACACTGCATAGAATCACTAGTATCTCTAATGTCTTATAGGAAACAATGTTTCATATAGAGGTTGGTTTGGATGACTAGAAAATGAGGGTAATGAAAGGAAGGCTTGGTTCAAGGCACTTATAGTCAAACTTTCACTCTAAACTCAACCATCAACATCATAACACTCTATATGACCTACATAGAGAACCTATTAGCATCTAAGTGAGGCTTGGACCTAAAAAGGGAGAAATTCCATCACTTTTTCATATCAAAAAAATTGTATACACACTATAAAACCATCGTGAAGAAGCTATAAAATTCCATTAAGATTCCAAGAGGTCTACCAAGTACAAATATAGGTAGAGTTTCCTCATACCCAGGTGAGGGATACAAATCAAGGCATTAAGGCCTAGATAAATAGAATAATGATAAGGGTAAGAGGGGTAAATTTGTGTGGAGGTGATATCTAGAGGTCATAAATGACCATATCCCACTCATAATGTAGTTATAAATAATTACAATAATCCTTCATAGGTCTCTCCATGCATTAGTGTTCATAAATGGGCCCTTTAGGCATTAAGGTGGAGTGGTGGAGGTTGTAGTTTACTTATTCAAGGAATGGCCATGCCCAAACTAGTTAATAACTCCTTATTTTTTAGTTAAAAAGTGAAAAGTAAGTGTAGTTGGGCCTCTTTAAGACATTGAGCAACCCACCATCTCTTACACATGTTGAATAGACTTGAAACTACCTCCAACCTTCCACAATAACCATGAAGTGCATTTTTTCACCTTTATGCATCCATTATAGGGGTATTATGACCTTGAATTGATCTCCTAACATCTCCTCTACACCAATATTTCATATCTCCTTGTTGGCCAAGTAGGTCTACTATGCCAATTAGGCCTAATTACATAGTGTTTGTTGTTGAGTTGACCATAGAACATTGAATAAAACCTTAGGAATAGGTAAAAAATCATATTAAAAACCTAAAAAAGTGTTCCACACCATGAATTAATCCTTATAAGTACTGCACACCTACAACTTTACCTTTCTGAGTTAGCTAAGCCACTTTTTTTAGCATTTGTAGACTGGCTATTTGGTGTGGACTTGTAAAGGAATTTCTAGGTAGATTTGTGGTTATTTTATGATTTTATAATGTGAAATAAGCCTCAAAACACCCCCTTTAATTATTTTAAACTCTCCAAACAACTCTACACCATGTAAACATCATAAAATATTGAGAAATTTCCATTTATAATAGGTCCATAAAACAGTCTATATAATATAGTACTATATATGGCATATTATTTGAGTGTACTAGTTATTTCAAGTGTTTATCAAGTCAACCTAGGGTGCTTGAGTGCATAAATACTAAGTTTACCAAAGTTGGGTCTACCTTAGGGTTTAAGTAGGGTTTTAGAGATCTACCATCTTAATGATGGTTCTTAAATTTTAGGCCTCCAATACTAAACTTGTGTCCATGGATGTTTATCCCATAGACCCCCATAAATATCATGAAAATATTTAGGTCCCATGAAGTTGGTTTAGAGAGATATGGGCTAGATATGGTGGAATTTGAACTTCTTGCAAGCTTACTAGACATGGTTGCAGTATTAATATTCATGTTGTCTCAAAATCTTACACCCTAAAAGAGGGAATTTAGACCTCCCTTAGATTTGGTCAACATTGGATCATTTCTTGGGCCTATGGGTATACCTATAGGGGAAATAAACCTCTAAGTTTAAGGGATAGCTCCCTATATATGAGTCTCTATAAAACCACTACTATTGGACCATCTTTATTGAAGGGAAAAGAGTTATAAATTTTCATAAAGGGAAAACATAATCTAATAGGGGTGATACACCAAGACTACATTCCACATGAGTATCACATTCTAGTGCATGATGCAAAAAAAAAACACAAACATTCCCATGATCTAAAGAGTCTAATAGAAGTGTTTCAACACAGAGGTGAGATGTGCTAGATAAAAAAAGTCAAATGAGATAAAAGGTAGATCCTACACATTTTATAACAATAGTACACATGAAAAAATACAATACACTCAGACACACACCATGTGACCAACTAGACCAAGGACTCTTGTTCAAGCATGAAGAATGAAGGGGTAAGAGGATGAATAAAATCATCATAGGATTCCACCATACATCACTCAAATACATATAAAATAATCTATAAATATGAAATAATAGACATATGTTAATGCCAAAAGGTAGAACATGATATCATTCTAGCAAGGCTCCACCATATAGGGTGTGTTTTTTTACATTAGCCCAAGGTTTATATTTTTGTAAAGAAGAAAGAGATAAGGTAAGGCCTTTAGCACCAAGGAAAGGAATTAATTTTTTTGGAAGTCATAATCTTTAGCTACAACTAATTTTTACAATGATGTTCATTAGGGCACTTTGATTGATCCATGTCACCCTCCTGAATGCCTTTAGCTTACCCTCTTTGAGATGCTTTTTCAATGACTACTTAATAGAATAGATCTATTTAGAGATGGCACCAAAAATGGTTTATGTTAATGGAGCCACCTATTAGAGATTTTTTTTGGTGCCCAACTACTTCTCCTTGGCTTGTCGTGATGTACAATGGCATGGAGAGAAGTTGTTTTTATTTTATTTGGATTTGTCTTTCCTTTTTGATTGGTCCTCAAGGAATGACTCAAATTGGTGATTCTAATTTATTGATCTTCTAAGCATGGATGCTTATGGATTGTCCTCAATCTATCTTTCACAATCTGACTCTACTCCAGCTCATACCATGTGTTAGCTTCTCATTATCTTTGTCTTTTTAGAAAGATTGTTTTAGACAAAATGTTTGAAACAATTCTTTTGGGTTTTCACTAAGTGTCCCTTTAGAAACTTTCTAAAGGACACTTTTGCTAAGAAAGACCCTTTGGATTTGTGAAAATACCCCTTCTAAAGGGAAAAAGACCTTCAAAAGTTTGGAAAATTACCCTTTGAAAGGATGGAGTTGCCTTTCAAAAGAATTGAATTGCCCTTCAAAATAATGGAGTGCCTTTCAAAAAAGTTGAACTGTCCTTCAAAAGAGTTTAACTATCCTTTAAAAGAATTGAATTTCCCTTCAAAAAATTTGAACTACCCTTCAAAAGAGTTGAACTATCTTTTGGACTTCTTGAAATGGGCGTTTCTGAAGGGAACATGCCCTTCAAGAAAGTTTAAGACTTTTACCCTAAGAAATTTGAGAGGCATTATCAAGACCATTTCAAGTTTTTTAATCCCTATTACTTACTTCAGACATTTCATTTCTTGATATTTTTAAATTAATTTAAGACTTGCTCCTTGGAAAACCCAAAGTCATGTGTCATTAAAAACTTTCAAATCATTGGAAGGAGTAATTCAGGTTCATCTAATCATGAAATTTTTATAAGTCAAGTCATTCAGAGGCCTGACTTGGCCTTGAGGAGTAACTCAAGTTTATGAGGGTCCAAGACTTGAATTTTGGAGAACTTGACTTACACTAAAATGGAGCCAAAACACTTTAGCCTTCTTGACTTATAACTTTGGACCTCTAAAATGACATGTTCTTATAATTATTATTTGGCTCTCCTTGAAAATGGCTAAATAAATTATACTGAGGTGAAATTTGGTCAACATTCTTAGAGATCTTGAGGGGAGGCATGCTTGCTATCTCAAAGAACAGTCACTTAAATCCTTTCATTAGGCATGAAGTCATGCATATAGGCACTTCAAAAAGATATAAACAAGCTTTGGTTCAAAAACACACTAGTTGGGTTGATCACAAACACAAGGTAGAGACACACACCAAAAAAAGGGAAGGAAAACACATTTGTGCTTCAAATAACTTAGGGAATACAACAATAACCTAAAACAAACACACCTAAACTACTATTTATAGAAGAGACTTGAGATGAACACTTCCTCCTAGATCGAAGGGGTAGCTAGAAACCTTCCTAGATTCATGACACAGAGTGATGGATAAATCATACAACCTTTTGATCCTTGGCATAAATGCCTCCATCTTCTTCATGGTGTTTAACAAGAACTAAGTGGTTCTAAACAAGTTAGCCATAGAAATTAACTTTTCCTATAGCTCAAAAACTTCAAGCCCCTCACAAGATTCTTCAACTTTGACCTCTAATGGTGATGCAACAAGGCTTGAATTATTGGTTTCCATGGGATTCTTAATGAGATTGGAATTCTCATCAAATGAAAGCTCTTCAAGCTCACTATGGAGATCTAGATAGTCTCCCTAATCTTGGCCATTATATTCCATGGGAAAGCTTTCATTCACCTTATCATGAACTTGTCCCTCAACTTTGTAGAGGATTTCAAGCTCTTGAAAGAGCTCCATTAGATACTTCCAATCATCTCTATCTCCCTTGACTTCCTAGATCACTACCTCTTATCTCTTTTCTTCTTGACATATGGGATCATTAAGCTATTATTTCTCAAGCTGTAATGTAGCTGAGGGTGATTCAAAATCAAAAAGAGGTATAGAGTCATCCTCAAGCACTATCTTTAAGTTTGATCTCATGATATTCTTCTAAGACTGAAACCTCTTGAGGAGTACCTTAACAGTCTTCCTTGATGATGCACTTCACTTCATTTTTGAGATGGCCCTCTACAACCTTAAGATTAGATATGAGGTCTTCTCTGAATACCTCTCCTTCTAAATCTAGGTCACACTCCTCATGGACAGTTGTAAAAGAGTCTTCAACATGCTTTTCTTTACTCAAAGAGTAAGGTTGTCCTTGTCTTCACCAAGATGAGTTTCTACGGTGGTTTCTTCTTTTGATGTTTCCCTTGAAAGAGTCTCTTATTCAAGGGGAAGGATTCTAGAAGAGAGATATATGGGTCTATGGGTTGAGGATGGAGAGTGGTGGTTAAGGATGGACATGGATATGGGTGAAATTTCTTGAATGGGATCATATGGAGAGGTAAGATAGGTGGAGAAATAAGAAGAAGATATTTTTCATACAAGTTATCATCATCCTCCTCATCTTCTTGAGGCTCTTCATAGATTTTTGGAGATTTTTTTATAGCTGTAACTTGTTCCATACCCTCATGGTTTTTCATACCCTCTTGGGTTTCCCATCTCTCTAACTGATTAATCCACCATTGAAAATATCTTCTAGCCCTAGAAAATCCATTACCAATGACATATTGGTTCTCTTCTTCAACATACCCCCACATGTGCATTAACAACCCAACTAACAACCTTAACCAATCCACAAAACCAACAAGATTTCCATCATTACACTTATCTAGCACAATCATATTCTCTTCTAATTCTATAAATCTTGGCATAATTACCCACACATTTTGAGATTGAGAGGGGTAGTAAGCTTGGACAAAGTGGCTAGATTGTTCAACCTCTTCAAGTAAGGATTTGAATGCTCCATATTATACCTCCCAAATAATGGTGTTGTCTAACTCATCATGATAAGGTTGAGGTGAAGATGGGTCCTATGTCTAGTCAACACCAACACACTCATTTAGGAAAGGACTAGGTTGACCATAGGGATATCATGACTCATAGGGAGGATGGTATTTTTGGTAGGACTATTGAGAAGGGTAGAAAGGGTCATGATAGGGAGGTGTATGGTAAGAATTCTCTCCATATCCATCCATATCAACTTCAAAATTCACATGAAAAAACAAGGATTGATCAAAATATTCATCAATAGATACCTTGGCTACTTAAAACTAGAAATTCATTTGGATTCACCATTGGTGTTCTCTTGGATGCTTCCAAAATATGATAAGAGATAAGACACACAAATAATCTTCCCACTATTTATACCTGGTCCCAATGAGCATGCCATAACTATTGTCTTCAAATCTTGCACCTTGGAGGAGGACATTCAGACCTCCCCTAGATTTGGGAAACATTGGATCATTTCCTAAGCCTATGGGTGTGCCTACAGGGGAAATGAACCTCTAGGTTGAATGGATAACTCCATATATATGAGTCTCAAAAAAACCACTACTACTAGACTAGATTTATTAAATGAAAAAGAGTTTTAAATTTTTATAAAGGGAAATACTACTCTAACAGGGGTGATACACTAAGACTAAATTCCAAATGAGTATCACATTTTATTACACGATGTAGTAAAAGCATAGACATTACCAAGATCTAAATAGTCTAACAAATTATTTCAATAGAAAGGTGAGATGTGAAAGATAACACAAGGTAAATGAGTTGAAAGGTAGATCCTACACATTCCACAATAATAGTACACATGAAAAAATGTAATACACTTAGACACACAATGTGATGAGCTAGACTGAGGAATCTTGTTCAGGCATGAAGAATGAAAGGGTAGGAGGATGTATAAATTCATCATAGGATACCACCATACATCACTTGCATACTCAGACAATCATCTAGAAACATGAAAAAATAGACCTATACTAATGTCGAAAGGCAGAATGTGATATCATTCCAATAGGGCTCCATTGTACTAGGTGTGTTTTATTTACACTAGCTCAAGGGCTACATTTATATCAAGAAGAAAGAGGGAAGGGGAGGCCTTTGGTGCCAAGGAAAGGAACCAATTCTATTGGAAGTCATCATCTTTAGATGCAACTGATTTTGCCAATGATGTTCATTAGGGAACTTTGATTGATCTATGTCACCCTCCTGAATGCCCTTGGCTTTCCCTCTTGGAGATGTTTTTTCAATGGTTACTTAATAGAATAGAGCTATGTGGAGATGGTGCCAAAAATGGTTGATGCTAATAGAGCCACCTCTTGGAGATTTGTTTTAATGCCCAACTATTTTTCCTTGGATTGTCATGATGCACAATGGTGTGGAGAGAAGTGTTTTTATTTTGTTTGGATTTGTCTTTCCTTTTTGATTGGTCCTTAAGGAATGACTCAAATTGGTGATTCTAAGTCATTAATATAATATGCATGGATGCCTATGGATCATCCTCCATCTATCTTTGACAAGTTGACTCTACTCTAGCTCAAGCCATGTGGCATCTTCTCATTGTCTTTGTCTTTTCAAAAGGATTAATTTAAACAAAATGTTTGAAATAATTATTTTGGGTTTTCACTAAATGTCCCTTCAAAAAAGTTTTGAAGGACACTTTTTCTAAGAAATACCCTTTGGATTTGTAAAAATACCCGTTCCAAAGGGTAGGATACCTTTAGATATTTAGAAAATTACCCTTTAGAAGGATGGAGTTGCCTTTCAGAAGAATTGAACTACCCTTTAGAAGAATGTAGTGCCCTTGAAAAAAGTTGAACTAACCTTTAGAATATTTGAACTATCCTTTAAAATAATTAAAATACCCTTTAGAAAATTTGAAATGCCCTTCAAAATAGTTTAAGACTTTTACCCTGGGAGATCTAAGAGGCATTATCAAGACCATTTTAGGTTTTCTAATCCCTATTACTTACTCACTTTAGACCTTTCATTACTCACTACTTATAAGTAAATTTAAGACTTTCTCCTTGGATAACCCAATGTCATGCATTGTTGAAAACCCACAAAGAATTGGAAGGAGTAATTTAGGTTCATAAACCTAGATTACTTATACTCATGAAATTTTTATAAGTCAAGGCATTCAAAGAACCTTAAGGAGTAACTCAAGTTTATAAGGGGCCAATACTTGACTTATGGATAACTAGACTTATGCTAAAATGGAGCAAAAACACTTTAGCCTCCTTGACTTGTAAATTTGGACCTCTAAAATGACTTGTTCTTGCAACTATTGTTCGCCTCTCCTTGAAAATGGTTGAACAAATTATATTGAGGTAAAATTTGGTCAATAGTTCATTCATAGATTTAGGCCCCTAACTTTGACTCACTCCTTCATGTATATTTATTCCATATGGGTTCACAACTCCCCTTAATATCATTTGTCCTAATTCCCTCTGCTATGAGAGATATGAGCACTTAAAACTATAGTTTGAGGTGATTATCTAAGATTGTGGAGTTTAAGATGGATCTAAGATTGAGTTTAATTATTCCTTTACATTCCCCTACATAAAAAATATTTCATAGGACCTATAACATCATTTTATACCTTCTTAAGGCCCTATTTCTACTTAGATAATGTCTGAGCATGCCTTAATGTGGTATGGGGTTTCTAGTCTTTAGTAATGGCTTTTAGGCCTAGCAGGGTTAAACTAAAGACTATGACTCTAGGCACCTGTAGGTGTTTTAGGGTTTTTAATCATCATCAAACCTTCTTTATCACATTTTTCCAACCTTCTCATTTATCTCTAGTTGTTTAAACTCCCTCTCTATCTCTATTCTCTCATGTGAGTCTGCCTTGAGGGTCACTATCATCCTAAGTGTTTGGGACTAGAGTAGTCTTTGACATCCTCTTAATTTATTTTTAATGGAGTTTTGAACTCCTATAACATGTTTTAAGGTTTATAATATCCTTTTAACTATGATTCTCCTAAAAAATCTCTTTTCATACCTCATATAGTTAGGCATAAGGTTTGTAGGATGTTATGCTTATATGGCCCTAAGGGCTAGGTTTGGGTATATTCTTACCTCAAATGAGATTCTCACACTTATATAAACATTGTCATGTTTCTCCTTATTTACATTTAGGATGTTTCCACACCTTAACCAATCTCTAAACAAGCAAATATTTCTAGTTCAGGCATAAGCCTATCTATGCCTATTTAGGCCTAATAGGTTTGTTATATAGTTAGGTTCCTTTCCTCACAAGACCAAGACGTATTATTTTGGAAACACAAAAATAGATTAAGGTAAAGATGAGAGACTCCATTTTTCATCTTTATTCTTACAATTTCACTATCATGTTGATGAACCTGTCTATAGGTATTAATCTTGTATTTTGGTTATGTGTGGTGACAAGGTCTGCTTGAGCCATAAGTAAAGATAACCCCCTTCCTGGTACCTCAAATCAATAATTATATGGAACCATAATGAAACATATCTCCTTAACTATTATATACACTTTTAAACCTCCCACTAGACCACACTTCTCACTGAGTCACCTTGTTATTTTACGACTACATGTATAAGCCCATGTGTATTAGTTTTAGGCCTATTTAGCCTAGTTAGGTCAATAAGTTATT